>JAGFPH010004878.1:9803-21366 GCA_018207615.1 Philaenus spumarius | reverse complement strand
GTTTTTTGTGCCCATGATAAAATCAAAAGAAATCTTTCTTCTTCTTCCTTAAGATTGACCTTCCATAAGATTAACATTGAAACTTTGAGGGCCACTGGGGCGTAGCCCTTATCACTAAGGGGTATGAAAAATAGATGTTAGCCGATTCTCAGACCTACTCAATATACTCACAAAATTTCATGAGAATCGGTCAAGCCGTTTCGGAGGAGTAGGCCTACGGGAACGAACATTGTGACACGAGAATTTTATATATAAGATTTTTGTTTTTTTTTCCCTAGTTTATAATTTAAACCGTCATAACTGGAAATTAGTGACAGATATTTTGATGAAAAGAAAACTATACGTATTTTAATTATATCATTTTAGTTGTAAATAAAGTTAGCAGACTGTTTTTGTATAAGGTAATTTAGGAGATTTCCAAAAAGAAATTTTGCATCGTTTCGATTCCTGAATTTTTCGAACATTTTCACGTGCATCATTTTACGAACACGCTTTGAGGGCCGCAAAAAATCGTGTCGAGGACAGCATGTGGCCCAAGGGCCGCATAGTGAGTACCCCTGCTTTAGTTGGTATTATCAACATTTGTAAGGTTGATTATTTAAATACTAATGGTGAAATTACAACGCATATTTCGATGTAGGCCTATTTTGAATGATCGTGTTTATTTTGATCTCCGTCTTACATAAGCTATGTATTGTATATATCACAAGCTCAACCGTAATTTCCGGGAAAATATCAAAGGATACAATAATCTGTTTCCATTGACTTCGTCATGGGTCTCCATCATTACTTCAATCATTACTAGGGGAGACCCCTGCGTGCTCCGCAAGCCAACCCCCCCACTCCCTGTGTAGTCAGCAAGGCTCAGGTCTACACTTTAATAAAAACCTAACCTTAAATTTAGAAATACTAATAATTGATTTAAAATTTGAAATAAACTGTTAATGAAAATATTAGAGACTACAGCTGATTACTCAATCAACAATAAACATTATTTATTTATTTTGGTTCAGTCTAGGCCTAACTTAAAATATATAGATAGTTGTTGCCCGTCGATACTCGGCGGATACAGCTCCATTCGTGGTGAGTGGAGCGCTAGGCAGATGGTGCGAAACATGTATAAAATGTACTTTTTAAAATGCTATTTCCTTCCAATTATTTTTCTTGCAGCAAAGTTAAAGAAGAAAAAAATGGTTTCGACAATCAGTGAATTTAATTAATATTTTATACACACAATCTAATTTTTTGGGATGTCAATACAGATATTAAAGAAAGGAGAAAAAACCATTACCTTGCATAAATAGTACAGTTGCCGACTACCATGAAAAATATTGCAATTTAAAACTGTAGGCCTATTTGTAAAATGTTGTAGGCCTATTTATGTAGGCCTTAATTATATATCAAGATAAAGATACAAATGTTATCTTTTAATTGGTTTTTATTTCATATTGATTACCGAAGTTGAACGAATGCGTATCTTCCATAAATTTGTATAAATGAATAAATTCATTGTTGATAAAAGGTTGTATTTATATTCACTTTATAACCTCAAAGCAAATCTTATAACGTATTATAGCCTACCTTAATTTTAGAACTCATTAGAAGAATTAATTACATTATTGATGAATTGTAATTGTTAACATAACCCCAAAATACAATCTATGCTAGGTTTTATACAGATGATGAGTGAAATCAGCTTTTATAATATATGAGCGTTTGCTCTTCTTCTGTTGTTAGGCAAAAAAAATTGTTTCTTTACAATCAGCTGATTGAAGAACTGTAAAATAAAATCATTGCAAAGGTTTGAAAATGTTGATTTTTTTAATTAAAGAAATTAAGATGACGTAAAAGTAAATAAAACCTGTTAATATAGAAAAGTTTTGCTTTTATTTGGTATAAACTGAATGTAAATCGGTCCAGTGAAAGTATCAGACGAACTGTCCAAAGGATTGAAAAAGTTTACTTTTTCTCCCATGTTAAATCTCCATAAGAAAAGTTTATTTTTCATTTTTGACCCACTTAACGTAAATATTTTCAAAATACAAATAAAATCTGCTAATATAGGACCGACAACCTTTGTTTTGGTAAAACCCGCATGTAAATCGGCCCAGTAGAAGTCTCAGACGAACTGTCCAAATGTTTTTTCCTTACGGCTTTAAATATATAGACTAGGGGCTCTGCCCCTGGACGCTCCGCGTCCCAACCCCGGCTCGGCCTTCGGCCTCAGATGGCTGCTTCGCTTCGCTCGCAGGTGGAAAATTCGATAAAGAATCTCGTTAATCTTTTGCTCGTTTGTACATAGGTGACCGAGCATAAATTAGCTGTTTTATTTGGCAGCTGACTCAAACTCATTAAACATTATCTCCATAAGATTAACATGGGAAATTTGAAGGATTGTATACCGGGGCTCCTTCTCGGGTGAATAGCGGCTGAACGGATGATAATATATAAGACTTGACATATCTGTGAATGATTATGTTCAGTTTATGATCCAAATTAGCTGTTTTATATATAATAGGTTTGTAACAACCAATGTTTGAATTGAATTAAAATATAGTTAGCATTTTTCGTTGATTTTTGTTTGTGTTTGTTTTTAGTTTGTCAATGTAACCTCAAAAAGGTAATACTACATTTGATACTGATTTGATCCAAATCAGTTGTTGATCAAAATCAGCTGTTTTAAGCTTTTCATACGAACAGCTGTTTTTGTGTCCTTGATAAAATCAAAAGAAATATTTCTTCTTCTTCCTTAAGATTGACCTTCCATAAGATTAACATTGAAACTTTGAGGGCCACTGGGGCGTAGCCCTAATGTCCTAGGACTTCGGTAAATGCTTGATGACATATCTACAGGTAATAAGACACATTTTAAAACAAAAATCATCAAAATCGGTCCATTAGGAGAGGCTGGGCGATTGGAAATAGGTTTTGACCAAATTCTTTTAATATATATAGATAGACGAGAATTTTATATATAAGATAATTCCTTGTTAAGTTGATACTTTTATATTATGAGTTATAAAACTAAAATTTGTTTACTGCATTTGTTATTCTTATTTCCGCTAAGATGCTTGAAACATTTTTCTTTGTTATATTACGTTATAAGATTTGCTTTGAGGTTATAAACTGTAGGCCTATATAAATATAACATTTTTTCATCAATATATTCGTTTATGCTACAAATTTAAAGAAGAGATAAATTTTCGTTTAACTTCGGAAACATTCGTACATCTTCTTAACATAATATAAACGTATTCGATTATTAATTTCTTCACTATACTATTACTTTAAATGAGCAATCTTTGTATCTTTGTATTACTTCTTTATCTATCTTTGTATCTGTCGCGGATCTCGAAAACGGCTCTAACGAATTCAAAGAAATTTTGTATTTAGGTGTAGGTGTTGAACGCAACTTTTTGAGAAAATCTAATTTAAAGTTGAAAAATTTTAACATAGGGTCTTATGGGTTGCCATGTTGGTTACAAAATGTCAACAAAATAGTAAATAAGCGATCAAAACAGCTGTTTAGACAAGCCAATTTATACTGTTTTAGGACGTTGGAAATAGAGTGGAATAGAACTGAGATTGAGTATTATCCAAAATCAGCTGTTCATTGGATAGTTTTTAATTACTCTTAAAAAACAAGCTAATTTATACTGTTTTAGCACGTTGGAATTAGAATAAATTGGGCCTGATTTAACAATTTATTTTGTCAAAAAAAAGGTAAACTTGGCAAAGATGGATAAATTCTAATAGTCAATTTTGTAATATAGGCCTGGCTCATTTCTAAAACATAGTATTGAGGTTATTTTAATCCTGCAATAGTTTTTACTATATTTAGGCCTGGTTTCAAAACTTTAGTTGACAGAAGATAGTAGAACTAAGACTAAAATAGTAATGAAAACCTCTCACGTTTCTAAAGCATGTATTTTTGAGGTTATAATTCATCTTGTAATTACCGGTACTGTTAATATAATATTTAAGCCTGGTTTCATAATTTTACAAACCTATGTACAAACGAGCCAAAGATTAACGAAATTCTTTACCGAATTTTCCAACTGCGAGCGAAGCGAAGCGTTCAGGGACATAGCCCCTAGTAATATTAATAACTTCTAAATCATTTGATCTATCAATATGAAATTAAAAGATAATATTTTTATCTTAGCATAGTTAGGTAGGTCTAGATAAAGTCTGTTGTTTTTAAATAGTATTAAAAAAACGGTGTATTTCTGATGTGTATCTAATTAATCTGCCTTTGATTTTTCATGGGGCTTACTAGTAAAGAAGATAAGTCTGTGGGTATGTATGATCCAATTTGCGTGTGTTCGTTATACACGCCCAGACTATTTGACGCATCGGAACCAAATTTGGCGTAGTAATTATTTAGCGCAATCTAACGCGTAAACATTATTTCGATTGCTTACATTTAAGGGGTTGAAATGAAGTACCTAGGCTACCCTAAAAAATACCCTTCAATATGCAATTCCTTTCACTTATTCATATCTACGAGCTAAGCAGTTAGTACACCCTAGTTTATCAAAAGCCGCGACTGAGCCTAAAATGTTAAAAATGATGACAACAAATTAGGGTTGTTAACATAGTTTTGTGTTAACTTATAGGCCTACACGTTTAGAGTTTGCGGTTTTCATTTTACAAAGAGAGTTACCTACATATTTTAACTCAATAACTCCCTGTTTAACTCCCTGAACCAACAAAAATTGTTTAGTGGAATTATTTGTTTTGGTGCTCCCTGAACCCAAGAAAGTGCTTTTTTGGTGATGTCAGTCCGTGTGTCTGTTAGGATGTGTACAGAGCTGGAGACCATACCAACGATCCGATTTTGATGAAATTTGGTACCGGTATGTAGGTGTAGTTCTGGAATATCTCCAGGCGTTTTTTTTCATGTTTTACCAAATTTTTGAATTTTAAAGGGTTTTACCCCATAAATGGCCAAAAAACGAGAAAAATCAAAATTTCTCAAACGAATGGCTCTAACGATTTTGATCAAATTTGGCCTATTTATAGCCCTTAATGTACCCTACCATATGCAAAAAACCGCATCTTTCTAAAAATTCTCGTTTAGGTAATAATAATAATAATTACTGATTTTTGGGGATTTTTTGCCAAAAAGGGGGTTGTTTTTCAAAAATTGTCAAAAACCTTTTTTCGTGCATCATCTATACAGGCCTAATTGTCATGTTTGGTGTAATTTTGTTCGAAATCGATCGAATAGTTTTAATAATAATAATAATATTTATTAGTTACTCTTCTACTTTAATGTGCCTCCCCTCCTCCTACTTTAATACAATCACCTCCTTGCTACCCTTGGGAAGGTGTAAAGTTTCAACTGGGAGAAAGTATGTGGCAGTTATCTGGTACCGTTTATTAATTCTTAATTTAAATTAACAAATATTTTATTTCACGAAATCGCTTTATTTTAGTATTAAGTGATATTGTGTGACTAAACTGGAGCCCGTATGTACACGAAGAGAGGTATTCCAAATGATAAAAACTGATTGTTGAACAGCTGACTCTTTGAACAAGTGTGAATGACTACAATAAAGAGTTAAGGTACGTAACGCGTGCAAAAAATGTCAGTTTATAATGCAGTACGACACAAGTATTTATCGCTATTAAACTTTGGGAACAAAATAACGTTCGAGACTCGCCATCTCACCGTGGATTCCCGCGGTAGTAGACGAACTACTACACTCTGATGACGTCACAACTCGGTGTATCCGGGAGAGGATTACATTCATTAAACATCGACTTCTCCACGGTCAAGTTTTGTTTTCTTTACAACTGTTTATATCGAGGCGTAACAAACACAGCCAGGCGGTTCGGTTTGTTTTGCGTTGTTTGCTGAACTAAAGGGCACTAACCTACCCGGATTTATTTGTAGAATTAACCTTATAATACATTTTAGACTTTTTCTGTTTAGGGTTGCGTATGTTAAAAGGTAATTAGCCGAAAGGTTGACTAGCTCGCCAAGGGTCACATACCGTCAACAAGTTGGAAAGGTTTACAAAAATAAGTACCAGCAGCCCCCCCCCACAGTACTAAACAGGGCCCAGTGCCCATTTCTTCCCGTCTTAATGTGCTAACTGGGCTTATGAACTAGTACAAAAGCGAATGTACGTGTACGTACGACCGTACGTGAGTAACTAAATAATATAGCTGATTTCGTCCTTCAGCTGAAATACTTCAACAACTATGTAAACCATTTTAAAATATGTTTACAATGTTACAGGTTACGTTGTGTTGTTATTATAGAAATAATGATTTGCACTGGTACCGGTACATCTGATTAGCATAAAACATTCAACACAAAACCAAGCCTAGGTCACTGTAGTAAATTCCTTTTAATTGTACACAATTATCGAGTTAAAAATCTCCACATCATAATTAGGTAGGCCTAGATAAAGTTTGTTGATTTTAAATGGTACTTTTTGTTTTAACGATGTTTCTCTGATCTATATCTAACTAATCAGTAATCTGCCTGTGATTTTCATACGGGGCTTACTAGTTTAATAATTCGGCCACGCAGCTGGACCGTTGACGTGAGTTGAGCGAATTTCCAAAATTAAGTTTATATGCCTATTTTTTAGGGTTTCAACCAACAATTTGGGAAATAGGTCTACTCACGAATGCATTGAACAGCTGTCTGTGTGTACGCAATATATTAGTAGAATTTGTTTGCGCCTAGTGGCCTCGCGAGTTTTCACCACTTGGCTTCGAGCCGGGTACTTTTATGGTATTTTACGTTTTGATCGATTTTGGGGGAACCAAGCGAGCTATAAGGTTGCGTAAAAAAACAAAATGTGCAGAATAACATCCCACATTTATATTTCTAACTCTAAAAAAAATCATTCTTGTAGGATAGTAAAAGTCTAAAAAAATAGTTACTTCCAGTCAAAAAACGTACTTGGATTTTTTTGGCTAACGAATTCATCCGAGCAAAGTAGACAACCAACATGTCGTGTATTAAATTTGGACCAAATCGGACTTAAAATGCGGCCGCTAGAGTGCGAACACACACACACATATATATATATATATATATAGTTACAAATATTTTCTTTTACTTACGTCATCCCATACACACTTTCTTTTTCGACCGGTTTCGCTGCTTCAAATTGTCAGCATCTTCAGGAAATCCACTATTGCTTCGTCAAAGTCATTTTACATAAAAACATCACATTACAAAACACAAAATGCACTCACAAACATACATTACAAAAAAGCACACACCATGTATACTTTACGTCCTATTAGGTCGCCGGCCAATTCAGTACTGAATCTGTATCTCGTGTTCTATCACTATCCAAATATGCAGAGTAAATAATGTCTGAATCAAACTTAATTTGCTCATTTATTATTTTTTTAATCTTGCTTGTTTGGCTTTCAATAAATATATAAAATCGCTCCCAAGCATTCATATTATATCCCTTGTCACATTGTTTTAAGATCTGCATTGTGCTTTCTATCGTGTCATATGCGTGTAGGTAATTCAGAATATGGTTAGCGAAATTAGATTTTTCCGGTTGGTCCAGTTTTATTGCAGCCATATGTTGTTTATATCTTTTTTTTAAATTAACAGTTTGTCCTATGTATGCACTATTGCATGATTTACATGTTAATTTATACACACCCGGGTTATTGTATTTGCAAATTTTGTCTAAATTAGTGCTTAGTTTCATTTCAATGTTATTATTAGTTTTGTACGCTATTTCATAGTTAAATCTTTTTTTAAACAACCTAGCAATACGGTGTGTTTCTTGGCCTACATAATGAAATAATATATAATTTTCTTTTTTATCTTTATGTTTTTCCAACTATGTGTTTTTATCCAACCTACTTTGATTGTTTAATTTCCCCCTTATCTGTGAAAGAAGTTTGTCTACCATTTGCTCTTGGTACCCATTGAATATTACCACTTCTTTTATATATTCAATTTCTAATTTAAAGTTTTCTAGACTTAAAGGTATTTTCAAAGCACGGTTTATCATTGACCTATATGCTGATAGTTTATGAATAGTGGGGTGGTTAGAAGTGTTGTGTATTGTGATATCGACATAAGTTGGTTTCCTGTATATGTTAAACTCGAGTTCGTTTTTATTCCTCGAAATAGTGATGTCCAGGTAGTTGATTGCTCCGTGTTTTTCCTTCTCGTATGTAAATACCATGTTATTATGCAGGTGGTTTAATGATTCAATCATCGTATCTGGTTCATTTTCATCAGATTCATTATATATTATCAATATATCATCTACATATCTGAAGTAGGCTATAATTTCGTGTTTACAATTTAAGGTGTTATTTATTTTTGTATCAAATTCCTGCAAAAACACTTCCGACAATATACTAGCTTTCGGGTCTCCCATCATAAGGCCATATTTCTGACTATAAATCTGGTTGTTAAATTTGAAGTAATTTTGATTGATAGTAACTTTTAAGATTGTTATTATTTGCTTTATATAGGCTAAATTGTGGCCGTCCTCGAAAAGCTTAACTATTATATCGATCACTTCATCGGTGGGGATGTTTGTATAGGCCCTACATATTGCAAATATCAAATACCTAATAGGACGTAAAGTATACATGGTGTGTGCTTTTGTAATGTATGTTTGTGAGTGCATTTTGTGTTTTGTAATGTGATGTTTTTATGTAAAATGACTTTGACGAAGCAATAGTGGATTTCCTGAAGATGCTGACAATTTGAAGCAGCGAAACCGGTCGAAAAAGAAAGTGTGTATGGGATGACGTAAGTAAAAGAAAATATTTGTAACTAAATATTACCCATACGATAAAATGCTAGTAAAGAAGCTAATATATATATATATATATATATATAATTTTTAATGACACCCCAAAACGTGTTCTGGGGACCATGATCGGTGCTCATTTGCTATTCCCGACCTTGGGTCTTACAATAAGGGCCACTGCAATAGCTCATTTTTCCTATGGAAATTCGCTAGTAATAAGAAGAATGGTGTAGCATTTGTTTAGTTACTTTAATCACAGTGTAAAACCCCTTAATTATTCTTGATAAGCTAAACGTATGAAGTTTTAAATAGAAAAGAATTTCTAATTCTATACACCTACGAAGCTGATTTACATACTATTATATAGTTAAGTGGGTTAAAAGTAACACTAGCAGGCATGTAATAAATAAAACAAAAGGAAATTTAAATTTATTCTTTACTTCAAATCAAACTTATTCAACTACCGATCAAAAAAACTTTTTACATTTTGATATGTATAAAGCCTAGCCTAATTAATTAGCAATTATTAGAAAATTACCACAGGAAAGAAACCTGTGCATTTTGAGCTACAGAAATAAGGCTGATATTACATTTTTTTGGTTTTCGTTAAAAATATAATCAATGACTACCGATCATAGTCAGTGGCTCACCGAGGATTTGGCTTTGGGGGAGATTAAGCTCAGGTCAGAATATGTTTATTTATATATATATTCAACAACAAATCCTAAACGGGTGAATGTTCTTTAACCTATCACAAAGTCTGAAACATTTTTTTAAATTTTTTAAGTGAATGGTGATGGGCTTGAGTCAGACAATAAAGCAATATAAACATTATTTCCGCAAATCACCCCGCACTGACCTTGAGTGACGGTCTAGCCAGCACTCCAGCGAGCTGCCTTTTAGGGCCTGATATCGCCGCGTTTTCAACGTCGCGTTAACGTCAGTTAGTTGGGTAAATGGAACTACTGTGAACCATGTTATCAACGCTAGCGAATTTAAGTAACCGGGCGTTGAGCGTTGCCAACGCAGATTGACGCGGGCGCTATCAACGCCGAACAAAGTTATATGGAGCGCAGCTACTAGAGAGGCTACAGTAGAATAACTACTAGAAAGTAGTTATTTTTTATTTCAAAATGATTATTGTGTACTTCAAAATGTACACGAGCCAGCCGAATCGACACGGTTGGAGTCGATTTTTTCCACGCTCTGACAGCATACCGGATCGGGTCGATTCGGCTCCGCTTCACGCTGGTTGGGTATAGATATAGCCACAGGTCAAAACCAGAAAAAACGTTCGATCTCTTCCACTGCTCCTCCATGATCATTTTGCAATTCATGGTAGTTGTGGTGAGGTGGAATGCGCGCGCATCCTTCCTACACATGTCGGAACGGTGCGGATCTGTTAGATTTATTTATCCCATTGCTACGGATTTATCCCACTGCTACGGATTTCCGCGACGGACCGGGTCGGCTCGACCAAGCTCAGCTCGTGTAAGTATAGCTGAAGCTTGATACACGATTTGAAAGCACTGGGTGTTTACCGCATCGTCTAGAGCTCTCCTGATACACGATTCCTCATATGTTTCTATTATTTATAAAACACCTAGACAGAATGACTTAATGGTTTCCATTTTGGAAGTGAAGGTTGCAACATTGACAAAGCTTCAAAAGCGCTGTGTATAACACGGGACCCACGTTACCAACGTCGTGCTTTCAACATCCCGTATAACTTGGGAATTAACGCCAGGTTTTCAGCGTTATCAACGCAGCGCTAATCAGCGCTCGCATACCGTCAACTCATGAACCAGACCGCCGAGACTCAAACATCACTGTAAGAAAATCATGATTGTGTAGTGTAAGAATCGTATTTATTTCAAAAAGAACGATAATTTTTCCGTGATCACATCACGAAATTAATCATAAATAATGTAATTTTTAATTGAATATCGACTATGTATTCAACGATCGATTAGTTTAAAATACAATCCACATTACTAAAAAGACCTTCTGCGGGACAGGTCCCGTTCGTCCACCCCTCGTCGGTGCACCACTGATCATAGTCCCCAGACGCGTTTTATGGTGTCATTAAACTGTTTATAATATACATATATTTATATAAATAAATGTGTTCACACTTTAACGATCGTATTTTACATCCGATTTGGTCCAAATTTGGTACACAAGTTGGTTTTCAAGTCGCTCGGTCGTGCTCTTCAGCCAAAAATAAAAAAAAAACATGCAGTCGGGGGACTGCCGGTAGAAGTGAAAACTCCTTTAGCTTTGATCGCTCAATTTTGGCATTGCTGAGAAATTTTTTCACGAGGTCTTATTTAAAAAATATTTTTAGTTATTTATCAATAAGTAACAGTTATGTTCCATTTTACATGAAAAAATGAAATGACAAAAATAATAGTGATAAAAAAATTTAAAATGTAATGTGCCCTGTATTCTAAAATAACAAAAAACTTCATTAACCACGCGTTGTGCGTTTTTAAAAAAATGTGTAATGTTTAGGAAATAATGTACCACGAATTGTTTTATTTATCAATATAAAATACTATACATAATTATTTCAGTTATATTACATAAAAGAAAAAAATTACATTTCAGAATTATTACAAATGCTTTACAAAAATAAGTTAAGTAGGCCTACACTCAGAAAAATCAATTTCCATCCATAATTTCAACAATTAGTAGTTAAAAATAACCAATAAATATAATATTTAATACATATACTCTCGGTGGCGGTGGCGGTGTCGCGATCTCATACATTTTTCCTCTCCCGCAAATGTATATAC
>JAGFPH010004877.1:50083-109303 GCA_018207615.1 Philaenus spumarius | reverse complement strand
ATGTAATCAAATTTGGTATCAAAATTATCTGGAAAATATCATGAAACGAAATATGATATCGTTTTTTCATTTTGACTTAAGACATACTAAATTGCAATTTTATATAAATCGACCACGCAGCTGGACCGATGACGTGAGTTGAGCGAATTTCCAAAATTAAGTTTATATGCCTATGTTTTAGGGTTTCAACAAACAATTTGGGAAATAGGTCTCACGAAGGCGTTGAACAGCTGTCTGTGTGTACGCAATATATTAGTAGAATTTGTTTCCTCCTAGTGGTCTCGCGAGTTGGCATCACTTGGCTTTGAACTGGGTACTTTTATTATATTTTACGTTTTTGTCGATTTTGGGGGAACCAAGCGAGCTATAAGGTCGCGTAAAAAAAACAAAATGCGCAAAATAACATCCTACATTTATATTGTTAGAAAAAACTCTAAAAAATTTTCATTCTCGTAGTAAAAATCTCAAAAAATAGTTACTTCCGGTCAAAAAACGTACTTCCGGTTGTTGGATTTTTTTTGGCTAACGAACTCGTCCGAGCCACATAGACAACCAACACGTGTACCAAATTTGAACCAAATCGGACTTAAAATGCGGCCGCTAGAGTGCGAACACATATATACATATATATATATATATATGAATTTTTTTACACCCCAAAACGTGTTCTGGGGACCATGATCGGTGCTCATTTGCTACTCCCGACCTTGGGTCTCACCATAAGGGCCACTTTAATAGCTCATTTTTCCTATGGAAATTCGCTAACTAGAGTGTCCTACACGTTTACTCAGGCGGCATTAATAAGGGTCAGTTTTATGACGGTTGAAACCGACCATAATTACCCACCCTCCTTGCCTCAACTTAAGTTGAGACGGGCTATAGCTATGCTCCATCTATTGGTCTTATGTGGTCGATGCTTTAACTGTACTATACGTTTGTGCACTATACTGTATTAGTTGTCAAACAAAGTGTAATAAGTTTACAAAACATTTTATTCAATTCTATGATTTATTCTGTAAAATTTGTTATAATAAAATTTAATTTTTGGGTAAAGCATATAGTAATAAATTATTATTCAAATTAGAAATACATATGTTAGTAGTCTTATTACAGTAGGAACAAAAAACTTATGTATTCTAAAAACAATTTTTTGAAATTGATATATATGTTTATACTTTCTATTGAGAACTAAATTACAAAACTTTTCAATATTATGAAATATTACAAAATTGTTAACGTCTTTTTATTTAGGAATAAAGTTGGATTTTTTCCCGTTACCGAAAGTTGTGTGCTTCCTGAACTAATATATTTTACATTAAATAATTTTTTAAGTTGCATATAGGCCTATGAATTCTTTCGACCTTTTTCCAAAAAAAAAAACTTGGATTGGAATGTAATTACTATATTTGTCTAATTATTTTAAAAAAACCGTTTAAAAACACAAAAGTTTGCGTGCCGCTCTGAGAAATAACATTGCCACCTGCAGGGTTAATTAATTGAATCACTATATAGGCCTACAGTATATAACTTGAAGTTCAATAATATAGAATTACTGGTGGACTAGTCCCATTGTTTCACATGTATCGCACCTGTAATCTTTGAGGAACGGTCGACAGTGGCCATAGTAGCAGATACCAGTTTAGTTTTTAAGCCTGTCTTCAAAGAAATTGTAAACATTCTGTCACGCACGACTGTGTTCCTAATACTGTTACAATTATGGCACATCACATTAATTTAAACTAAGTTGTCAAACCTTAAATAGGCTATAGTAAAAATATTTCTTATAAAAGCTGTTTATTTATATGAAATAAATTAAAATAAACTACGTGTAACATGTAAACAAATTTTTCGTCCATATCAACAATATGGGAACTTTAAAGACCAGTGGGCCTCTGAGGGATTGACTACGTCTTATTGTGGTTCACTAACAGTTTTCATAGAGAATTTCAGTTTGAACGGTTATCTGTAGGTTTGTTGTTATTTAGCAAATAACAAAAGTTCATCCGCACACACCAAATCATTTTTATAATTTCTTTTGGGAACCCTTATCTTTTATGATTTTTACGGTTTTTACACCACATTTTAAGACTTTTTTTAATCTTTTGGTATTTGTTGATAGTCACTCGTTTAGGAGGTATAGGCACTTAAAGTTTAAAACATTTGACGTATGGAAATTTTTATTCTGGCATTGGTATTTAAACTTTGTATACTATGTCTAATGCAATTTATAACTGGCTTCAACAATGGGAAATACGGAAAATAACCTTCTGAAAATCCACCAAACGTCAAATGTTTTAACTTTTAAGTGCCTATAACTAATAAAGTAGTGACTTTATCGAAATATACCCAAGAATAAAAAAGTCTTAAAATGTAGTGTAAAACTCGTGATCATAATAAAAGATAGGAGTTCCTATAAGACAATTTTGGCCACCATTTTGGATTTTGGGACAGCTTATTTTAAATTTCAAGTACATATCAATAATGACCACATAAAATGAGAGGAAGTTCCCCATTTAAAGTTTTCTGTCTGATTAATAGTTTCACAGTTAAAAAATCACCTTTTGTGATAATAAGGATAATAGAGAATAGTATTATTTATTTTAAAATATTCAAGACAAATAATACATAGACATGGAATTATTTATTTCCATGTATTTACTGAAGAAACTTGTATCTGTTCTAAGGGTTTACTGAAGGCTCTTTGTTCTTTTGTAGAAAAGCTATACATGGAGAAGCTATAACTGAAAAAATATTATTAGTGCTGATTTCATCCTTTGTAATTCTGATGATGAGATTTACTTCATACATCATAGCTTAGCGTCAAACAATTATTGCAGTTACAGAACTGGGACCTATTTTATTAAATTTATCTGCTTAATTTACGTAAATTAAATTAAATTTTACACCTTAATTAATGCACTACATATTTCAATAGGGAATCGTTTCTATGAGTAATCTGAAACACGGGTGAAATTTTTCGCCAGCCGTAACTCTGTAACGGAGCATTTCCGGACCTGTGAATATATGAACTTTTTTTATTATTTTTTGTTAGTGGAATGAGCTCAGAAAGTGCTCTGAACATTATGTAAACAAATTTCTATTTTAGCTCATAATAACATTAAAATATTTTGTTTCTAGAGTAATTCTGGGTATTGTGACAACTACCAAGAAATACATTTATCCTTGCTTTTGTCAATATCTCTGTTTATCCTTTGAGCCACAGACAAAATAAAAACTATTGTGTTTGTCATTAAAAAAGTAAATTTTTTTGTTAGAGGATTTTGAGATATTTGACATAAAAAATTATAAACGGCCGCCATTTTGAAAATATTTAAAATAATGTTTTCATTTTTCGTACAGTGATAAAAGGTTATGCAACAAATAGGTGTACAAAGTTTGAGCTCAATATATTTTCTACTTCCAAAAATATTAAGTATTTTGTAAAAAAATACATACAGACAGACAGACGGAAAACGGAATGAGATAGGACACATGTTATATTACATTTTTTGTTTCTTTTGACATGCTGAATAACATGATGAAGTTTGTTCATATAGTTGCAAGACACTCTGTATTTGCTTACTATAAACACATTTATTTATTTTTTGAGAGAGAATATACAAACGTTTGTTCACACTATTATATTACGATACAAGTTTTGATGGTGGTGAGAAAGAGAGAAAGAGCTGAGAGAATGAAACAGTTCTCAAGTTCAAGTCTTCTTTATCTGCTGCGGCAGTTGCTTTGAAATACTGTACATAGGCCTGTTCTTTGTTTTGAATTGCCGACGTATGTAAACTATACGTTGTTTGTTTATTGCTGCCAGTTATTTTTTAAATGATAAAAATTTCTTTTAAAATGAATTTTACTTGCAAAATCAGTTTAGTATTTTCATACTAAAGTAAAGGAATTTACCACACCTGATTAAATTTTGCAGTGGAATATTTAGTATTTCAAAATTTTGACGTTGGAATGTCTGTAATTGATATAGATAAATGACATCAATTAATACACAAATTAAATATAAATAATAAAACTGTATATATTTTAAGTGTCTTTTGTAAGTATTATTTTTAAAATGTTGGTGTGTATTATTTTTCAACTACTATTACATATTTTAAAAATATCTGCATGAAAATTTCCGCCGTTCTTAGATACTGAATTTATGAATTTTACAAATCTTTGAAAATAAAAGAATTTAGATTTAATTAATATTTATATGTTCACACTGTAATCGGTAATTATTTTATACTATTGGTATCAAAGACTAAAAAAATCCATGGAAAGTCTGATTGATATATCTTCAATACATTATGCTGTAATATTTATGTGGGCCCATATTCAGAGTGTCCATTTCTACTTTGCCACTATTGGGATCTCCAAAAGTACAAGATAAACATGAAAAATGAAGTTGGTAACGTCAAATTATGTTAATTCCTCTGTATTATAGTTTTTAAAAAATAACAAAACAAATTTTTTTATTTTAAAAAGTTATTTGTTTGTCTAAACAATGTTTTGTTAGCGTTAAGAGTGTTTTCATGAGTTCAAAACGTTTGCATACAAAAATATCTTCCTCTCAGTTACGGTGTTTTTAAAATTGTATACTCCTCTAACTTTTAAACAGTTAGTCTTATCATAAAAACACCATGAACAAAAAAGTCTTTAAATAACTTGTAAAACCCGAAATGATCATAAAATACAGGGTGTTTCATAAGAAATTCGAAAGTTGTCCGCCATATTGGAAAATGGAAGCAATTTTTTAAAATTTTAAATTCATACTTTTAATTGTCACTAAAACGTAAGTAAAATCCCGCATTTAACGTTTGCTGTAGGCCTACATCTTGTACTTTTGGAGATCCCAATGGTGGCGCAGTTAAAATGGAAACCATGTATAAAAATATTAATGTTGTAGGCCTAATACAATTTCACAATTAAATGGCCGAACTAAATAAAGTTTTTACTTGAACAGGGAGTTCCAATAGCATCCAGAGCAAAGAAAATTTTTAATACGGAACACATTGTCACTTGAGTGCATGATTCCTGATAATAGTTGTTGAAACACATTTTTGTACTTCCAACCTTATCCGTCCTCCCAGGCAAGCTTAAGGGGAGGATACCGTGTCCGCCATATTGAATCTGATTCCCATAAGAGCAATGCTACAGAATAATGAATTTTTTACGTTAATTCGTGGAATAAATTTAAAAATTTTGTCTCATTTTGAAGAACTGTCATTTGCGGATGTTGATTGCTGAATACATTTTAAAAACCCGTTTTATTCTTTTCATAAACGTATGATATAAATGGTAGAAAACAGTAAAATTTATAAATTTTCAATCAACACCCACAATCTATTATACTTTAAGAAAAAAAAATTTACAGCTTTCGTTTGTTGACGAAAATAACAAAAAATGTGCTTAAAAGTGAAGATATTGTTATATTATTTTAACATTGAAATTGGTTTAGTGGGCGTTGGATTGGTCGTGGAAGTAATTTTTTGGATTGGCCACCCCGATCCCCAGATTTAACTGTGTGTGACTTCTTTTTAATGGGTTACCTAAAGGAACATGATTATTCCCACAGCTTCAACAATGATGAAGATTTAAAACACGCAATTGAAGAGGAACTTCTTCGTATACCGAAGGATTTTTTTTAAAAGCGTACGAATCATTTTTTTAGCGCTGTTGCCAGTTTATCGCTGTAGATGGATTAGCCTACAGTTTGAATAATTTTACACTTTGGTTTTAGGTTTTTCATTATGTTATATCCTAGTTTTGTAATCAAAATGCCTTAGATCATTAGAACGTGACAATACAAATATTTTACAAAATCTACAACAATTTAATTTAATAATTTAATTTTTGTTACAAAATCAGTAAGGCGTAATTTAAATACCTATTTACAGAGGGAGAAAATTAATACATTTTTAATTATTCCACCATTTTGTTTCTGCAAATGTTGTACTGCTAAAATTTTTACAGAAAAGTTTTAAAGTTTTTAAAGCTTAAATTGTGGGGTGTGTAAAGTTTCAAAAAGATTGATGCATTAATGGGCCAGGGCTATAGAATACAAGGGCTGGACCAGTCCGCCAAGCGTTCCCGCCACTGCCACTGTAAAGACGTCACGGTGGTAACACCTGCTCCATTCCCAACGCTTCTTATAAGTATTTCTGCTACAATAATTTCTATTTCTTAGCAAAGCTGTAACATTTTTATGATGCGCTCTTCTTTAGTTTTAGTATTGACACTACACAAAGCAATAAATAGACTGTAAACAATAATTAGTCTAAAGATATAAGGAGAAGACAGGGTTACAATAAAACTAACTAATTAATAGGTAATAAAACGATGTAGTGTTTAATGTTAGGACACTTTTAATTTGATTCTCTGAAATATTTCTGAAAACTAAATACGAAATTGAACAAAATGTGCCACATTATTGAAAATAGTTGTATTTATTACAATAAACCACCAAAACTTGAATGTCATTCTGCAGTTTAATAAAACATGTGTAATACTTATAAAATAAAACACATAAAAGTTATAAATACTTACACATAATGAGTAGCTTATATGCAGATATGCACATTACATAATAATTACTGCTAAAATAAAATATTTAAAAAAACTGCTTTACATAAATTTTTCTTCCCTAGGCCTTAGAAAATAGTTAATTTAAAAGTTGAATGTAAACAATTGGACTATTTAAATTGATACTGAGCAAAATTTTATTTGGTCTAGAAGTTAATTATGTTTTATTTTGTCATCAATAATTTTATTACTCTAGGTTTAAATTTGATTTATAATTATTTGTATATTATATATTTATTTATATCTAATTATTCTGACAATTTTAAGTGCATTTTGCTAGTGAAGATTTTTTTTAAACATTTTAACTTAAAGCTGCAGAAGAAATTAATTGAGGACCTTGGTAACTTTTTAACATGAAGTAATCTGGCTTGCAACTCTTACATTAAATAAATAATATTTTTTAATGTTTATTTTAATTTGAAGCTGATTACTTAAAATTTGTTGGTTTTAAATTTTGAGTTATCAATAATTACCGGTACTCTAAGTTTAAATCTTATTATTATTTATATATTATACATTTATTTATTTATATCTCATCATTCTGAAAATGTTTGATTGAATGTATTTTGTTAGTAAAGGTGTTTCTTGGAATATTCAAGTAACGCTGCAGACAATATTAGCCTACTTGATAATCTTGGTAACATTTCATAAAGTAATCTCGTCTGCAACGTAACATTAAATAAATAAATACCTTGCTAAACATATAATTTAGGTAATTGTGTGTATTGTATAATTTTTTAAAGAAATTCATGGAATGCCTTTTCGAGAAAATTAGCATTGAATAATCGTCAAAGGGAGAAAATCTCGCGGAATTATATACCTTCCTTAAAAACGTGTACTGAGCAAAATAATTGCTCAATATTCAATAAACTTGCTAAAGATATAATTTAGGTATGGTATAACTTTTTAAAGAAATTCATGGAATGTCTCTTCGAGAAAATTAGCATTGAATATGCGTCAAAGGGCGAAAATCTCGCGGAATTATATACCTACTTTAAAAACGTGTACTGAGCAAAATAATTGCTTAATATTCACCAAACTTGCTAAACATATAATTTAGGTATGGTATAACTTTTTAAAGAAATTCATGGAATGTCTCTTCGAGAAAATTAGCCTTGAATATGCACCAAAATGCGAAAATCTCGCGGAATTAAATACTTCCTTTAAACACTTGTAATGAAAAAAAATAATTACTCAATATTAACCAAATTTGGTAAACATATAATTTAGCTGGTTGTGTGTATTGCATAATTTTTTAAAGAATTATCATCTGCAAAGTTATATCAAATAACACGTGAGAGCTTAAGGCGAACCGTGCTTACACGGCGTGTCATGGTACCAGAATGACATCACATAGGAGGGGGGCAAAAGGAAGGTTGGAACAGTCGGCGAGCGTTAACATCAAAGAAGTGGACCAGCCCTTGTATTCTATAGCCCTGTTAATGGGCAAGCTATACAAAATCAAACGTTTAAACCTCTTCGTGGGACACCCCGTATAAACCTAACAGTACAACTGCATAACTGAAACAAAAGAGGATTTGTTAATATCCTCCTTGATTTCATTGGTTATTTCTCTATAAATAAGTTTAATCAACTCATTCTGTATCTGAGGTCTGAGATAAGTTACTGGCCGTTTTTTTAGTTGTATTAAGTCGGCCAAAACCTAGTCGTATTGAACTAGTAGATGTAGCCTACTATCTCCTTGAAAATCCGGTTAAGGCTTGGGTCCCTAAATTCAAAACGGTGAAGTCGGCGACTATTTTCAATGTTAAAATAACCTGACCATAGATTCAATTTTAAGAATATTTTTGTGTTATTTTCGTCAAAAAACAAAAGCTGTATTTTTTCTTAAATTAAAATAGATTGTGTTCGTTGATCGCTAAGGTTGTTTGAAATATCTCTTTTTGTAACTGAGTAAAAATTTAATAAAGTTAATTATTTTTTATGTTTTATATCATACGTTTATGAAAACAATAAAGCGGTTTTCGAAAATGTATTCAGCAATCAACATCCTCATATGACAGTACTTCAAAATGAAACCAAATTTTTAAATTTATTCCACGAATTAACGGAAAATATTACATATTCTGTAGCCTTTCTCTTATGGGAATCAGATTTAATATAGCGGACAGGGTATCCCCCTCCCCCTTAAGCAGTTCTAAGTGCCAGATTAGAATTAACCTGTTACACTTTAGTAGTCTATTATTTGGTTTTGTTTATACATTTTCTTAAATGCTTAAATGCTAGATTTCCAGATGTCATTAGTATTCTTACTATAAATAAGTAGTTTTCTACTTTGAGTCACAAAGTTTATTGATTTCGAAATAAATTAAGTCAAGCCTGAGAATACAGTATATGATCTTTCTAGAATATTGCACCTGATTTAAAACGCCATAAAACCGAAAATTTCGCAAAACAAAACTTGTGGAAAATTTTTAAATGATTTTTTTTATATTTTACCTATGTAATACTTTATATACATAAAGATGAGACATCCATTATGTCAATAAATGTATGGTAATATATTTTAACAATTTATTATAATGGAATTATTTCGATAAAAATTGCGATTAGATAAAAAAATATCCAGATTTAAATATCTGTAAAAGTAATGGAAATTCATACAAACAAAACCTATTCATTGTAAGTCATTGAACAGAAGTTGCGGCCTTACTACATTTCCTGTTTTTCTGAGAAATCACTAGTAGGCCTACGCATTTTTATCTTGCTGCCTGGCACTCTTGACATCCTGAAGGTGAGTCATAAAGTGCAATTCATAAACCTACAGTGGTAATGTTGATGTTATTTTTACTGCTTAACCTTAGCTGGTACAACCGTTAAGTAATTTGTGTTATTTTAAAATAAGTTTATGTTAAACAGTAATTTTAAAGTCACTATTATTGTAGTAATTCCATTTCTTCTTATTATTTTTAATATAATTAGTCCATTGATTGAAAAGTATACTATTTTTTTTATTTGCGAAAGAATGTCCCTGGCCGAGCGGTCACGCGTCGTTCCAATTCTTAGTAAACAGTTTGTACTTGAAAAGTTTCTGAAACGTAATAAAAACAGCAATAAATTATCAATTAACTGAAATCGCATATTCGTTAATACTTTTTCTTTATCTAAAATGAAAATGTTTTGTTTTATTTGAAACATTTACAGTGGGCATTTATGTATAAAAAAACTCTGATTTGAATTAAAATGAATGAGAGACGGAATGAACAGTCGTTGGAGAACAAATAATCAACATTTTTTTCTTCTTATATTTCTCTAATTTCCTTACTTACCTAAATATAGGGTAGTTAAAATAGTTTGTAAAATAACAGATTTTTACGACTTGGAATTAAATACGCGCAGTGTAAAGCCACATGAAAAAAAGAAAATATTTTGTTTACTAAACAGAAAAGGTATAAGCTACGTTGTAACTGGAAGAAGTAAAACTACTGTTCTTTTTTAAATGCTATTTATTAATAGCTCAGCCTTTTACATTTAATTTTATTTAAATTAGTTGTTTGTATTTACTTCTATTCTATTATTAGTGGATTTAAGTTAACCACTCAGTATTATAAAATGTAATCTTAAAGTGACAGTTTTAATAACAACCATAGATACATTTTATTCGCCGTGGGGGACGATGAACACTGTATCGGTAATGCAGCGTTACTCCACCGGGAAAATCGAGATATATGCGGGAATTTGGAAATATTTTTTTGTGTGGCTATCCAGTACTGTTTAGTTTGTTATTCGGCAGGAAACATAGTAGAAAAGTTTTGACAGCGAACTTTATCCTGTTTTATTGCTAAAGCGACATTTTTATCATTGCAACTTTCAAAGTTTGTACTCCAAATCGAAGACAATTATTAAAAATTCATATTAAATAATAAAATTATAATTGCTCTCTTTGTAATTTAAATCAGCTCAAGTGTACATATAATTTTATCGGAAAATGTAAAATTTTAAAAGATTTTAGATACATTTGGTCTAAAACGCATAAACTTATGGAAAAGGTTTTAAAGTATTTAAATGGGCACAATTGGATCCGGCTTGCAAAATTTTCTCAACAAGCATGGCAATACAGATGGGCATTAATTTAAGAATTTAATTTCAAATTTTTATCAGGCATGCTGAACAAGTTTTAAACTTTTGTTTTCTAGATATTTAAAAAAAAATAAATACATTTTCCCATTTTCCCATTTGTAATTTTATTAATATATAATTCTTTAAGATTTAATTTAAACGCAAATATTGGTAGTCCGGATTTGCTTTCAAATACAAAAACATTCAAATGTTTTTTGTAATGTTATTTGCTTATAATGTTTAGTTTTTTTAATATCAACAAATGCGTGGAAGCAGTTCATTAGGCGTTAAGTGTTTTTGCTTAGATTATTGTGTTTTAAAATTGCTACCGAACCAAGCAGACAACCTAATCGTGTGCTTTGAAAATGCAATTAACATAAATAAATGTTAAGTATGAAGTTTAATGTGTAGAACTATTTTATTATTATTTAACCAAATATTGTGTTAGCCTATTTTTGTTGCTAAATAAAGCATTTTTTAATTTATTGAAAATATGCTTTCTCCGTGGTTTTTCTTGTCAGATTTTAAATAGAAATCGAGTATTAAAATATGTCCACTTTCTGAAAATAAAAACAAACTTAAGTTTGATTCAATGTGGCTGATCTAAGATGCCGTACAAATATTTTAAACTTATAAAAAGTTTTTATTCTTGTAAATTGTATAGTTTGTAAATTAATTTATAATTTAATCTAATTTAATACATAAATGCATTAATTTGTTTATGCAGTTAGATGCCACTAAGGTATGTCATATAAAGTTGTATCTAAACTTTAAAATTACTCTCTATAAACATAAGCCTATGTTAATATATATACAATAATTATAGAATATAAGGGGATTTGATACAGGTTTAAGTGTCTAATTTTGTTGAAGCATGATGAGTTTTATTTTCACAAAATTATGTTTTCCTATAAAAGCTTGATATTGGGAAGTGTTAACCGTTTACTACCACCACATTACTAAAAAATATACTAGACAAAAAAAAGTAAAGACAACAATTTTAAGAAATGCAACCTTTGTTGTTACCGTCCATAGGGACTGTGTCATGTCGTTATATATTTGGCGGTATCTCGTCTTTACCGAGTGGCGCTTAATTAGAAGGTTACAATTGCCTTTGTCGCACGGTCGCACTATTCGTAGACAAAGCTGCTTTATAAATATTATAAAATAGTCAAGTAGCTTTTTCATGATTAAAAACGTTAATCTCAATTTTTACCAGTGTTTTAAAAGCTAAAGTTACTACCAATTTTGAGTTCAATGTTCCACAAATATTTTTTGAACTTCAATTGGGCCCGCTAACTTCACGGAGATGGTCCCATATATATTATAATATTTTAAATAAAGTTTAATCCTTGAAACTATTTGTTGGAATTTAAACTATTTATGAGACACAATATTTAACACTTTATAATATTACTACAACTTCCACAATATTATTGAAAATAGTTTACAAAAACACTAACTAGGAACAAGTATAGAAACAATCTAAACAATCTTCGACGGTTTCACTCACACATCATAATATTATGATTCACAAAGAAATACATAATAATAATCATATCGGTAATATTTGCTTTTGTGCCATCTGGAAAAAGTCGACTGCCGCATTGGAAGTCTACTTAAAAAGTCTACTTAAAAATACTAAATAAATCTGGCAACATTGTAGGCGGACCACAACTGGGGTATATAACCATTTATCGCTCTGGCCCACAATTAAATGTAAAGTGATACGCTTGTGGGACCACATTCAACGGTGTTTTGCTACTTCGTTTCGCACAATGGTTGTGGACCACATTTGATTGTGAAGTGACAGATGAGATTACACAAAACTGATTGAATATTTGTTTGTAAAAATGAAATGTAAGACAGAAAGCTCTATTTCAAACTTGGTCCCAAAATATTATTATCGTTTATAATCCGGCTTAAGAAATATATGGTGGTAAATAATGGACTACAATTGATGGTGTTTTGATACTTGGACTACAATAGGTGGATTGAGGTAAATATATATATATATATGTATATTTACTAAAAAAAAAAACAGTAAAAAATAAAAAATAAATTTTTAGTAAACAACCTTGCATTAGTTAGTCAAAAAATTTAATTTAATAATAAATTTGTGTCTTAATATAATGTTTTTTTAACCTACAGTCAATTCTGATTAGAAAAATAACATTTTATACTGTAGAAATAAAAACTGTGTGAAAACACCCAGGAAAATCGTTTTTTTACAAAAATATTTCTCCAAAATTATACAACTTTGTTTATAGGATTTTTGGTAAAAATCGTGGAAAGTTTATACATTTTTGTTCTTTCTATTGTATCTGATTAGAAAATGTAAGGTTTTTTGTAATTTCCAATTGGTATAATAAAATTCCATTTTGGAGGAAAAAATATATAGGAATATTCGTTTTGAAAATAGACCTATTTTTTTAGCGTTTTTGTAGTTGGAAAATAAAAATTGCTATTTTCAACTGAAAATTTTTGAAATTGAAATATATTTTTACACATTTATATTTAGAACTAAATTACAAAACTTTTTTATATTTTGAATAAAATTACAAAAAATATTTACTATTTTTTATTTAGGCATAAATTTGGTTTTTTCCTTTCCGTTTCTGAACATTTTTTGCTTTCTAAGCTAATAACTTTTACAATTTCAAAAGAAACTAATTTTTAGTGGCATATTTGAATTCTTTGAAGTTTCTTCTACAAAAAAGCTACGGAACACCTTTGGATTGGGGTTCATTTACTATTTTTGGCGAATTTTTAAAAATATGCTTGCAAAACGCTAAAAACAGGCTTTTCAATTTTAGCTTTAACCATGCCACTTGGAGGGTTAAGAAAAATAAATCACAATATACTATACTTTTTACTTTCAAACACTGAATGTGTGAAAAACACTAATTCAATTACAACTTTAAAATAGGTTTATTTCTTTTATTGAGCAATACACAGTGTTAGGGTTGAAAGTTTTGAAAATAACTCTAATGAGGGATTAACGTATTTAACACTACTTTTTCAGAGCCTTAAATTATTTTACACAGTGACATGATATAATTTATTGTGTATAATGTTTTAAAAAATATTTAAACTTGTCTTACCTAAACCATCAGTGATTCTAAAATATTATGCGACATTGCTCTGTTGCAAACAAATCAAATGCTACATGCCTTTGCATATCGTACTTGATGGAATTAAAATTGAGACCCTGTGCAAAGTGTACACTTGTTAGTGATTTATAAAGACCATTACCTGGATGATATTTTACTTAACATTGTATTTGTTAAAACATAAACTAATAGACAATATTTATTGCATATATTCTTAGAATATACATTTAAAAAAATATAATATGTCAAAATTAGGTCATTGACTTTAGATGAATAAACTGAGATCTATTCAAAAGACCTCCTGCTAGAAAGCAGATAGAAAACATTATTAACATTTTAGCACTAACTTTTCTAAATTTATTGATACGATGAAAGTGTTTTGTATTTATACATAATTTTAATTTAAAATACTGTAAAAGATGCTTAATTAAATACAGTTTGTATAAAGATGTCTAGTTTTGTAACATAAAATAACATATAAGAAGAAATCATTATTTGAATTATCTTTATTTGGACACAAACAAATCCATAAAGAATGTATTTCCTCCAGATCGTTTAGCCATATACATAAATAGTTAATATAAATAATTACAAGAAATTAAAAAAATAATTATGTGAAATAAATAACAAGTTGATAAAATTAAAAAATTAAAACAAATGAAAACGGAGTTTTTAATCAGTAGTATAATATTAAAAATTCTTAAAACTTTTTATTGGTATACATTTTTTTTAAAACTAAAATCGTATTTCCTTAACAAAATCATTGGAAATCTAAGTTAAACATATATTTCTAGGGCTGGGCACTTACGTCAATCAGTTCTGTACTACATACAATTACTTTTTAATTTAAAATAAAACATGAATAGGTTCTTATAGGAATTATCAGATCGGGATTATATAAATACTTTGTAATAGAGTTACTTTTACCTAATTGTAACCCGAATGAGTTATATTTCTCTTTTTAGAATGTTTATTGTTATTTTTTAATTGGGTTTAATCTTTTTCTTTTTTATTTGTAAATTTTTATTTTTGTGCATGCATAGTAGTAAGTGTGGGTTAAGAAAACTATGTCTATGAAGTAATCAAAGTACTGTATTATTAAAGCAATTTAAGTTTATTAGTTATGATTATTAGCAGACCAACTAGTCTTAAGGAGCACCCTACATGATGGCAAGTAGCAGAAGTGCCCATCCCCCCAAAGCCTATGGCGCAAATCCCCCCCAAAACCTGCCTGTGGGTTCCCTCTCCCAAATAAAGTAGACATTTTATGCCATTTTAGAAAAAAAAACAAAAACAATTACGCATAATTGTTTTTTTTTTCTTCTTAAAAGTTTTATTTTATTCTCTGAAAACAACCCATTAGGTAACTTAAAGTTTACAGTTAAATCCAATAACTAATTAAAGTTTTTCATAAAAATATGTTTATGGGAAGAAGGAGGCTCTACGTAATTTATAAAATGATACAAATACACAAATTCAGTAAGATTTATTAACAAAAACAACACATTACTACTTTTGAAAGTAGCAGAAGACATCATAATATTAAAAAAGTTCTTTAACCTCTAATGCTTGGTGAAAAAGAAATCCTTGTTATTGGTGGTAATCGTATGTAATGTAACATGTTAAAGTATTAAACTAGCTATTCAAATTTAATAAAAAAAGTAATATATAGTTGAAAAATACAAAAATAAATTTACATTCATTGATAATAATTAAGAAAATGTTGTAAGAAAATAACAATAAAAAACTACCATACATTTTGAAGACCAGTAGTAGGTACTTAACCGATTTGGAAGAATACAAAAACATAATAAAAAAAATGATATTTCATGCAACACAAAATTAAGTGAGAATAAAATTGTTTTAATATTATTTTGATAAAATTAGACATTGATTGAAAAGTAGTTACAAAGTGTAAGTATTGGGGTAAACACGAATACCCTAAATTAAGATTTTTAAATAAATAACAAAAAATAACTAATAATAATAATAATTAATAATATCAAATAGATTTCAAAAGAACTTAATTGAATAAAACTAACAGGCCAGACGAGTTAGAGATGTAAAGGTACGTTGTGATTGAGCGACTGGTGCAATCATCGCTCTGCGATAATCTCGAGCGCCTGCTTTGCATTGTTCAAAATGGTCTTGTTATGAACGGGCGACTGGTAGAATAATCGCTTCAATAACGACAATCTGACGGCGATCATCGCTCCGCGATTCTTCCAGCCATAATCGCAGAGCTATGATCGCACCAGTCACTTCAATCACAACATTAACCCGATAGCAAATGGAAGTCAAAACTTACGTACCAGGTCAAATTTCATCGAACAAGATATCACTGAACAAAATCATGAGATGTCACAAAAATTTTCAAATGTGATCTTTCAAAATTTCAAATGGTCCAATCAAAGGAAAAACAAACACATCTACGAAGAAGCAAGACAACACCCAAATAAAATAAAAAACGAAAACAAACACTGAAATGGAGAGGAAAGAGAAAATACCCTTAGTTCAACCCTCCCAATATCACGGCTTACCATCTGAAGATACACATACTTTTATAGCCAGATAAAAAGTGGCTTCAAGAGCTTACGGATGGACAGCCAAATCACAAATCTATCTATTAATTAGCCTACATACCGTAACGTCGAAGACAACCAAATAATAGCACATGTAATACAGGGTTTACATGTAAGACCTGAAATTTGTGAACATATAATAACAATGGAGAATAGAACACGAGACCAAAGAATCTAAGGAAAATTAAACAACTTAAAAAAAATAATAATAATTCGCCAAAAGATACTTAAGAATCACGGAAAATCACAATAACACGAATTTTAGACAATTTGAAACCATTAAAACCATGACAGAGCAACTTACAGAAATTGTACACACATTAGGGTTAAATATACAACAGAAAGGTTATAAAACAAATACATTTCAAATAAACGGTACCAGAAAAAGACACATATGACAAACATCTCACAAACCTATTTAAATTATTAAACAGATTCACAGTGACTTCATTTCTGTAGGAGGGGTAGGGGAGGTGATTTTAAACTAGGAGATTAACTAATAAATATTATTATTATTAGCTAGAGATAAAACTATTCGATCGATTTCGAACAAATTTGCACCAAACACGTCAATTAGGCCTGTATAGATGCACGAAAAAAGGTTTTGAAAATTTTTGAAAAACAACCCCCTTTTTGGCCAAAAGAACCTCTAAAAATCAGTTATTATTATTTTTAGCTAAACAAGAATTTTTAGAAAGACTCGGTTTTCTGCATGTAGTAGCGTACATTAAGGGCTGCAAATAAGCAAAATTTGATCAAAATCGTTAGAGCCATTAAAAAAAAAAATAATACCCAACTGATTTTTTGGGGGTTTTTTGGCCAAAAAGGGGGTTGTTTTTCAAAATTGTTCTACTTGACATGTCTGGTGCAAATTTGTTTGAAATCGATCGAATAGTTTTCGCTCTAGCTTTGTATACATACAGACATTTTGAAAAACCACTTTTTTGGACTTAAGGGTCAAAAAATGAATATAAGACCAACAATGTTCAAAACAATGTAGGACAAAACTACACAATATGTAAAATAAATAAATAATAATACACCAAACAGATTTTTCTTCCGAAAATACAACTGCAATATATGTAAAATGGACAACCATACAAATGAAGAAAGTGATTTTCATCCAAAAAGAAACAAGCAATACATAAGTCAATAAAACTGTTTTGTATTAAAAATTAGTTTAAAAAAGGGAATAGTAATACTACTTTCAATGGATTTTTTTATGATTTGAACAGAAGTTTTTTCTTTGATTAGACGACAAGACAAACTTGTTCACTCACTTCCGCTCATTTAAAAATGATGAATTTGTTATCGTTTTAAAGCTAACTAAACGTAGTTTATAACGATGTAAATTTGATATTGAAGTTAGAAAATAGTCAACCTTTAACAATATTTGAATTTAGACAAATATTTCTAATAATATGAACATTATTTCTAATAATAACTTTTTCTACACTATATTTATGTGTAGTGGGAAAGATTTTTACTATTTATTTCACGTCATTTTCGAAATCACTAATCTAAAGAGCATAAAATGAAGGTAATTCGGTATAGTAAATTTCATATTTGTATCGTTAAACTCATACTTGTTGGAAAGCACGTTTCATACAGAAACCAAAAATATACACTTTGTAAGACATTTGTTGATGATTTATGCGCAAACGCAGTTTGGGCGAAAGGCTGCATTTTTAATCCGAGCCGTGACGTCATCTGATGAAATGCGCTGATCCCGTCCAAAACTCGTCTTTCTGAGTAGCACCCCTTATTTACTTACACCGTTTTACACCATGGTTTTGGGACTGTTGTGAGGGGGAGGGCAGTTGTTTGCAGAATGACCTTGGCAGGCTCTCAATGCTGTAAATGTCTATACGGTAGTATGTTTATACTTTGTTTACACCACAACACTGCACTACAAGCAGTAATAGTCGAATTGCCTGGCTGTCAATAATACGGCACTTTCACACGAATAATTGGAGATTTTTAACACATAGAAACAACAGATTATCTCCTAATTTCTTGGGGGGAATTGTCAAATCTTCATATTTTATATTGATTTTAATCAGGAACATATGAAAATTCCCCCCCCCCCAAACTGTGAAAAACACCCCAAAAATTGATTCCCTCCAAAAATTGGCACCATCAAACCATGCTGTGGGAACCCCTGGCAAGTAGGAGTCTATTGAAGAAACGACTATCTAAGAATTCTAAGAAGAATGCTTTATCAAGAAACAGCACATCCCCGGCAAGCAAGATTATCCTAGATAAGAATTTACATGAGTTCTCAATTATCGCAAGGAGTCACAAACTAATGAAATTCATTGACTCAATCATACTCATCAATGTTTCAGTAACGATTGAACAACAAGAACATCGATTTAATTCCAGGGTCTCTTCTTTTTTACTTAGAGTGAAACCACCTTCGGCCTCTCAATTTCGGCGATAAGTGGGCGATAACATATGCAGCATAATTATAAAACTAAGAAAATATTGAACCGATTTCGATAAAAAAGATTCGCTATTTTTCCAAAATCTATGTAAATGTAATGCAGTATAAATAACCTGAATCGGTTGTCACGTTTTTCCATGAGAAGGACACATCGTTGACAATCTTATAAATATTTTTTATGATATTCTGAAAAATGGTAATTTTTACATCATGAAAAATTATATGAGCCCATCTCAGGATCTACATTAATAAAATACAGTTGAAATTATCCAAATCGGTTGAGCCGTGTCCGAGAAATGGATGAACATACATAAAAAAACATACTATTCGAATGTAGAAAATTATCCTTTTTTTAAAGTCGGTTAGTAATAAAAATAAATAGTTGTTAACTCTTTATGAATTCAGAACCTTGTCCTAAATTTACCATCATAAGTAATATTAATTAAACAATTAGGAAAAAAGTTTTGAGCAACTGACTAAGTAGGAATTTATAAAATTGTCAAACTTGCTCAATAATCATTGTTTTGCAATTATATCATTCTTTAAACTCAGGTTCAGGTTTTACAGTTGTTTTAGAAAACTTATTATAATAGGGGCATTTTTAAATCCATTTTAATTTATAAACGTTAAACTCTAAAATCTAAAAAAAAAAAACTACTTTTATTTCTATAAATTTTAAGGTAGAAACATATCTTATAGGACTTTTACACACGTATAGACTCATTATTTGTGACAAAGAGCAATGTACAAAATCATTTTGGAAGCTAACAAAACCTATACTACATGGGAGAAAAGTTGTAAGATAGCACATTAATAGACTTTGAGCATTAAAATAATTATATTTACTTAAAAACATTAATTATTGTCATATTATATTGTAGATAAAATCAAACTTTTTACCAAATATTTCTTTTACTGTTATAGCTTAGTGGTTAGTGTCTTACTTTCATGAGGAAGGTCCAGTGAACTACTTTACGATTTGCTCTTTGTCTATGTTTAAGCCTAATATTTATGTTTAAAAATACATTCTTTAAAACGCTAGCACATCACTAGGTTCGAGAATACTATTCCTATTTCAAGTAAATAACACGCTGATATTTTTGCGAATTTATGAAATCTCTGACAGATTATTTCATAAAAAGAGTCATAATTTGGGTTACTTTGGGTAAAAACAAATGTGTTTATAGTTTCCGTTCACTAACGGTTGCGTCAAAATTTGGATAGGAATCATTTTAAATAATGCAACCAATTAATTATAGTTATAAATTTAAAAAAAGTTCAAGTTTCATTCTAGAACACTTTTAATAAGTGTTCAGCATACAGAATAATTAACAACTCTTGCGAATTCATATGGTTGACGGAAGTGTAGAGAAGACAAAGTCTAGGCTACCCATTTGCTGAAACGATGAATGGAATAATACAAAATCCCAAACGTCCTACCACCACACCGTCCCATCTCAAACATCTGTAATGACACATATGGCTTGTGATACATCAAATTTAAGTCCTTTAAATACCATGAATTTTTGTGGTAAGAAAATAAAAATCAGCCAACACAACCGTTTGCTACGCTCAAACATTTTATAAGTTAATTTTATATTGTTTACCAAGAAATTACAGATAAATACATTTCAATTAAACATTTCCATATAAAATTTTAGTTTCTACAATTTTAATACCGTACTTTAAACTTTGTGGTGTTGCTTACAGTTTTTATAACATTTCAAGGAATCCCTATAAAAATTATTTCTAAATTCGAAAAAGTTCAATATTTTATAAATTTATTTTTGTGAGATATTCTACACGTTTCTCCACACTATTTATAAGTTAAAGGGTTCATTTGGAATAGTTTTAAAATTATAATTGCATGTAGTCCTTGCTATTAATACCTTAACCGATAATCGATTAAAGTCTTTGCAGTATAATCAATTATTGATTAGAATATTTTTTGGGTTTAGATAATTTTTTTATAAAAATATACTTATAAGTACGTAATTTCATAATGGATTTTAATTGATTTATTCTGAAAACATTATTACAGTGTATTTTTGGTAGCTTGTAGCCCTTAATTAGTATAACTCAAAAGAAAATCAGAAATAAGCTACATTGTAGCAAGGATAGTTGCACTATTGATTAATACAGCATGGAAATTGTAAGCAAAAGACAACAAATTTAAGAATCAAAGAGAAATATTTTTAAAGTTATTATTTATAATATTTGAAAATTACTTATTACAATGGTAAGTCTACCATAACTATCTAAAATATACTTTTATTTGGATTAAATCAATTAAATACCTAACAGTACACAATAAAGACTAAATCAGTTAAATCCATTTCTTAAATCTATTACAAACTATGTTATGCTCCAATTTTTAAAGTTTAATGTCACTCTCATAATTTAGATATACTCATATTTCAAATTTACACTTGAACCACAGCAAATTATTAAATTAGATCAAAAACCCTAACAAATATCACCTTTAGGCATTACAATTTTTGAATTCTTAGCCCCATCACGCAAGTAAACGTTTTCCACCAATACCATTTCGTCTGTTCTTTAGTGCATTGTATTTGTTTTTTTTTTTTTGCAGAAAGATAGACTTACTCACCGTTTTACTACATATCTAATATGGTTCAATGTAAATTTGTCAACATCACAGAGGTCATTTTACCTGTGAATTGAACTAAAATATTCAATTGGAAGCCTTATGCGATGTAATGAGTGTTTATATACGCATTGGAAGCCACGTATGCTTTATGAAAGGAGTTCAAATTTATGACAGGGTAAATATATTTGCTTGAAAAGTGTATATGCAATAATAATTATTGAATTGAATTTCTGACTTGAGTTTATTACTCTACCCCTCTAATAAAAGAAATATTCACAATTAGATGAATGTTTCTTAACATTAAATTGGACGAATTATTGTTCCTTCTGGTAGATCAAAAGTTGTATTAACCGTGATCGGATGCCTAGGATTTATATACTATGTATATTAAGCACTCTAACTAAACATGAAGAGACTCTGGAATGAAATCAATGTTCTCGCTATTTAATCCAACTCATTATTTAAATGTTCATGAATATGATTATGTCAATGAAGGTTATTAGTTAGTCGTCCAAATAAAGACAATTCAAATGCTCTCTTCTTATGTGATTTTATGTTACAAAACTAGACATTTTAGCTGAATTTTAACAGCTATTACACTCGACCCAACATGAAAACAGGTGGTCGGAGGAGGGTAGCACTTTGTTTCTATACGTTTCTGACCATTTGGAGGCTATAGCCAAAATCCATTTATATATTCCCGGATTGATAAGTGGTAGTAAATATGATTCAAAGTTGCTAAATTTTTGGTAAAAGGGTCCTTGTAGGATTTCCCAGATACCGACTTTTTAATTTTTTGATTCAACGCAAAATGGCGGCCTACTTTATTCAAACCAAAATGACAAAGTTAGAGCAAGGAAATTGCACATTTCTACTACATATAAGCCCGAGTACAATTTGTGAGCTACATATTTTGAAAGGCAATTAAATTTACTATAAACCTGTGCAAAGGAATTTTAGGTAAAGTTCCCAGATCAAGGTACAAAACTCATAGGAAGCTCCTGATAAATGATTTTGTCACTATACATGTAAGGTTTTTGCACAATTTCTCCCATTCAAAAGCCAGAGTATAATTTGTGAGCTATATCATTCAAAATGCAATTAAATTTACTATAAACCTGTGCAAAGAAATTTTAGGGTTCTTAGAACAAGGAACGAAACTCATAGGAAACTCCCGATAAATTAATTTTTCACTATCCATGTAAGGTTTTTGCAAAATTTCTCCCACTCAAAAGCCCGAGTACAATTTGTGAGCTATATCATTCAAAAGGCAATTAAATTTACTATAAACTTGATCAAAGGTATTTTAGGTACAGTTCCCAGATCAAGGAACAAAATTCTTAGGAAACTCCCGATAAATGATTTTTTTTATTAACCATGTAAGGTTTTTGTGCAATTTCTCCCACTCATAAGCCCAAGTACAATTTGTGAGTGAAATCATTCGCAAGGCAATTAAATTTACTATAATCCTGTGCAAAGGTATTTTTGGTACAGCTCCCGGAACAAGGAACAAAATTCATAGGAAGCTCCTAATAAATGGATTTTTCATTATACATGTAAGATTTTTGCGCAATTTCTCCTACTCGTAAGCCAGAGTACAATTTGTGAGCTATATCATTCAAAAGGCAATTAAATTTACTATACACTTGATCAAAGGTATTTTATTTACATTCCCAGATCAAGGAACAAAATTCATAGGAAACTCCCGATAAATGATTTTTTCATACTCCATGTAGGCCTAAGGTTTTTTTGCCATTTTTCCCACTCATAAGCCCGAGTACAATGTGTGAGCTATATTATTCGGAAGGCAATTAAATTTTCTATAAACTTGATCTAAGGTATTTTAGGTACAGTTCCCGGAAAAAGGAATAAAATTCGTAGGAAACACCCGATAAAAGAATTTTGCATTATCCATGTAAGGTAATTGCAAAATTGCTACCACCCATAAGCCCGAGTACAATTTGTGAGTTATATAATTCGAAAGGAAATTAAATTTACTATGAAACTGTGCAAAAGTATTTTAGCTACAGTTCCCGAAAAAAGCAAAAAAATTCATAGGAAACTCCCAAAAATTATTTTTCATTATCCTTGTTTTAGTGCAATTTCTTAAACTCACATGCCCAAGTATAATTTGTGATTTATATCATTCGAAAGCCAATTAAATTCATTATAATCCTATGCAAAGATATTTTAGGTACAGTTCCCGGAACAAGGACACAAAGTATATGAAACTCTCAGTATTTAATACCAGTTATTCCCTGATAAGAAAATTTAGTTTTAGTAATATGGCATCGCTGCTTACGCTTTTTTTTTATAAATGGATTAATATAATTAAACTAAGCATCATCTATTTTAACGTAAAATTAAGTATAATTACACCACTCTTTAATTGTATCAATAAAATTAGAAAAGTTAGTGCTAAAATGTTAATAATGTTTTCTATCTGCTTTCTAGCAGGAGGTCTTTTGAATGGATCACATTATTCATCTAAAGTCGATGTCCTAATTTTGACATATTATATGTTTTAAATGTACATTCTAAGAATATAAGCAATAAATATTGCCTATTAGTTTATGTATTAACAAATACATTGTTAAGTAAACTATCAACCAGGTAATGATCTTTATAAATCACTAACAAGTGCACACTTTGCACAGGGTTTCAATTTTAATTCCATCAAGTACGATATGGAAAGGCATGTAGCACTTGATTTGTTTGTAACAGAGCAATGTCGCATAATATTTTAGAATCACTGATGGTTTAGGTAAGACAAGTTTAAATATTTTTCAAAACATTATACACAATAAATTATATCATGTCACTGTGTAAAATAATTTAAGGCTCAGAAAAAGTAGTGTTAAATACGTTAATCCCCCATTAGAGTTATTTTCAAAACTTTCAACCCTAACGCTGTGTATTGCTCAATAAAAGAAATATACCTATTTTAAAGTTGTACTTGAATTAGTGTTTTTCACACATTCAATGTTTGAAAGTAAAAAGTATAGTATATTGTGATTTATTTTTCCTAAAATATGATAGGTGACTACAATTAATTTATTCCAGTCCTTTCACAATACAATATTGCATAGACACGTCATTCACATTACACATTAATACAAAATCAAACAACAATGACACAAATATTAAATACCATAACCACAACATTCAAATTAAAACACAATAACAACGACATGTTCAATAGGAGTAATAATAATAAATATAATAATTCGACCACGTAGCTGAACCGCTGATGTGAGTTGAGCAAATTTCCAAAATTAAGTTTATAGGCCTATGTTTTAGGGTTTCAACCAACAATTTGGGAAATAGGTCTATTCATGATGGTGCTGGATAGCTGCAAAATGGTTCGTACACCATTCCGCATATTGGGAATATCTTCAGTACACAAAGCATTACGTGCTCGGCACGCCAACCCCACGATGGAACCCCACCACATGGCTTTGAACCGGGTACTTCTATGGTATTTTACGGTTTGATCGATTTTGGGTGAACCAAGCGAACTATAAGGTCGCGTAAAAAAACAAATTTTGCAGTATAACATCCTACATTTATATTTGTAGAAAAAACTCAAAAACAAATTCATTCTCATAAGAAAAATCTAAAAAAATAGTTACTTCCGGTCAAAAAACGTGCTTCCGGTTGTTGGATTTTTTGGCTAACGAACTCGTCCGAGCGACGTAGACAACCAACATGTGTACCAAATGTGAACCAAATCGGACTTAAAATGCGGCCGCTAGCACTCTCGCACTCTAGCACTCTACGAACACATGTTCGCGCCCCACTTTTTGTACGTTTTTTTAAAACGGACACAGGGTGTCGTACCTTTTTGTTCTTTTGTTGTACAATAAGTTACAATACCTACTGGAAGCCTTTAGCCAAAATTTTATCTTTAGCTTAGGGGTGATGCAACTGGGTGTCTGATACCTATTTCTATAAGTATTTTGACTGACTCTAACCCTTTAAAATAGCTTCTAAAAATTAATAAGTTTACTAGCTCTGAATTTAATTTACAAGAACTCTTGTTTATTTGTGATCTCAGAGAAATGAGAACAGTGGAACAGCCCTTATAACTTACCTTATTTGTGCTTCGATTATTTCTACAGCTAAACACATTTATTCGACTATTTCTAATAAAGGAAAATATCATGAATGGATAACCATAAAACAGGTAATTGATTACTCTCAGTATTTCCGTATAAAAATTAATAGTTAATTTATTCAAAAATAAAAATAAAAACTTTTCAAAATGAAACCATAAACAACTCTCTTTTTCTCACCATCTGCTTGTACATACAATTTATATACAATATGAAGGTTAAACCTATAATTCTATTTTCTAATAGGCTTGGCAGACAGTCTAATTTCATAATCAATTTAATTTTTAATTTATTTGAATTTAATTTATTTATATTTATTATTTAAGTTTAGAGAATATCGAATTTACGTTTATTTAATTTTATGATTTGAATTTAATTTGAAACTAACCTATCTCAACCTGTACTTTAAATATTTTTATTGAATTTACTCAGGCAATTAATTAAAATGGGGGATAACGTATTCTCTTTTACACAGACCTTAATTCAGCGTTTTTCACCTCCGGTTTTCAGTGATGGATGCCGCTATGTTGATCAGCTGATGCTGGAGCTGCCAGGATGCTGTGTATGATAGTCTGGATTCTCTGATCTAAAGTTGTTGGGTTGATATGATGGGCTACAGATGTACTTGAAGAGCAGATCTGGTAGAATCTAGTAGAGTTACAGTTGATCCTATTTCTTCCTTGGTTCGTGAGAAGTGAAGTATCGTTTAGAAGATCATGTCCTGAAGGATTGCCTATGTCGTCTCAGTATCGCCAAATAGAGTTATTTTTGCATTAACTCATTTGGATAGGCCGTAGAGTTACTCCTGAAGAACTACTTCTGACTTGTAGTTTAATTTATAGTTTAAAATTATTTAAAGTTGACGAAGAAAAAATTATAGTAGTGCTCGTGATACTAAGGCCTTTAAGCATAGTACGTAGTATACGAACTTGCAGAATAATACTTCCTACAGAGTGACGTGAAGTCTACCTTCGTAAAAATTTGAGTCTCCTCGGATTTTCCGAGTCTAAGCCTTTATATACTTCGTGACGTCATTTCTTCCTAGCCCTCTCCATTATTTTCTCAGTAACTATGTTTTCCTTTCCTAGAAACCTTTTTGATCTAGAAATATGTCTAAATTTGCATTGGTTATATTTCTATAATTTTCTTCTTTTCTTTTTCCTTTCATTTTCCTGGAAAACACCAATTTCTCTGGTTAATTTGGCTGTTGGTTGACGCCCCTTTCAGTACCCGCGGCTTCATCCCTTCCACTTTGACTATCGAATCTTACTTGTTTTTCTTTTCTAGCTGTATCTTTTTTTCCTTTTTAAGTTTTCTATAATTTTCCTTTTTCACTTTTTTCAGATTGCTTTTGGCTAACCGTACGTTTTTGAATCGTGTCTGTACTATGATTTTTACGCGTGCGCGGCACGTCTACGCTTTCCCGCGACTGTCTTTCGCGTTCAATGTCTTTTTTGTTTGTTTACGCTGATTGTCTTTAACACCTGTACAGTTCTAACACTTTTCACCACTTTTACTGATTTCTTCTCTTCTGGGACTTAGTCTACAATCGCAAAAAAGGTTCTTTGGGGGGTTTTTTATTTACTACGCGAAAAATGTTTAAGATACTGGTTTCCTAACCGTACAATGTTAATCTAAACCTAAATCTCTTTACTTTTATATTATTTAAAATTTTAAAATTTAACTTTTACTACTTTAAAAGGCGTGAAAACTCTCACCCTTTTATTTTAATTTTATTTTATTTTATGTTCCCTTTTTTACACAGAACTATTCATTATATAACAACTCTTGTGAGTGGAAACCTATGATTTTAATTATTTCTCCCTTTTTAGGGTGTGTGAAAAATGACACTTGAGCTAACTTTTTATTTTCAATAATTTTACATTTTCTTATTTAATCTTTTATTTTCGTCTACTTAATGTAGACTCCAAAAATGTCTGACTTTTTCGGTTTCGAGTTAAATTGAACTTTTCCCTTAACTTTAACCCCTGTTTACTTTGGTACTATTACCTTTTATGATTTCAAATTCACACGGCCCTAACTCACGCTTTTAGCGCTACATAATAAACCATGAAAATAACAAATGCATAAAATTCCTGGATTCCTTTATTCCAATAAAACTCAGCTACTTTCAGGCAAAGTCAGATTTCCATTCTTGACGTGTCCTTGATCAAGGTTCATCTTGGGAGATAAGCCTTGCTCTGATTTAACTTGTATTTTTGACCAACAATTGACACTCACCGAAGTTCGGCCTTGAAAACATCGAATTTTATAATTTAATATAAAACCCGATTTTTCCCGCCTTACAACGGCTAATATCCGTTGTAATATATATATATACATATGTATATAAATACACCTATCAATTTGGCGGCCGTCAAAAAGTAAGCCATTTGGCTGCTACCCTTTAGATAAGAGTATATCCATATTTTAACTTGATAAATTGATTGTGACCTTTTACGGATCACTATATTGTATTTTTATTAATTTATGACTCCTTTAGGATCATGTTTTCAATATTGGTGCTATTTGGCAGCAGCAAGATTGTGGCTATTCGGCGCTGCGTGGATATAGGTCCCTATTGGCTGCCATATCAGTTTGGTATGGGTACATTTAGCTGCCGGCAGTGTTGTCAAGTCGAACTAGTGTATACCTCGGACCTTTCGGCTGCCGTTGCCAAACCTACATAAAGAGACATTTTAAGCAACTATCAACTTTTAAAAGTGTTTTTAATTGTATTTTCTTTCTATCTAGAAAATTAGTAATTAGGAACTTTTAAAACTTAAACTACATTGGTACGAATGTACTAATAATCATAAAAAAAAACATTGTTTATAAAATATATTTTTGCAATGAATATGAAATTGTCAGAATGCACTATTTTAGCATTCGTAATTTTCCTAAATTCCATAATTCCTCAATTTCCGGGGGGAAGACCCCCGGAAAGTGCTCGGAACAGAATCTCCTATTTTTGGAGTTTCCCATATAGTAACCCTAAATAAATATAGTAGTGTGTACAGTTGTAGAGAAAACACTACGTACGGTGCACTAATAGTGTGTCGAACCGGTGCCTCTCGTCAACTATCGAGCCTTTTGAGTCACGATATTATTCGTCCGTCTTCTCGCCTGCATTTAAAATCATTGGGATTGCACGTTCTTATCAAACAAACCTGTTGACATCGGTTTAATTAACCACTATTTCAAGCCAACGTTAAATCATTTTAATCTGCATTTCTTAACGAACGTAATTATCCATTGTTGTGTTATTGATATTTTTTCTGTTTAAACATAGTTTTTACTAAAGAAAAAGAAAATTTGTGTTAAGTGCGTCTCTGACGGTATTTAAGAGTTTTGTTGATCTTCAGTATTCCATACTAAAATAAGTCATTATCGGAAATATTATAAATCTAGTATTGACATACAATACTAGTGTACACGTTAGTGTACTTTATGTATTGCAGTTCATTTGATGTGTTTTGTTTAAAATTATTTGGACTAGTTTTCAAGGTACAATAATACGAATACAGTTATAAAAAATAGTAGGCCTGTGGAGTGTGACCCTTGCAGTCAGGCTTTACTCACAATACTCGGGTGACTCGAGAGCCCTTCCCCCCAACCGGCTTTAGTTCTCGGTATTTATCTAGCGTATGGTTTTCCTATGTCAGTTACCATACTGTACAAATATAATTAAATAAACTTATCGTCAACAAAAAAAAAAAAAAAAAATGGCTGTGTTACCGAATAAAATAAATAAATAGGGAAAAAATATAGTAAATATTAGGATACATCATATCGGTATTCAAAGATCTAAATTCAGCTGTCTAATTCATGAAAGCATCACTTGATCAAGCTCGTGTTGACGAGCTACTGGTATAGCACGTAAAGGGCAATCATTAACTGTGTGACTCAAGCGTATCAGTCCTGCACTCGCAATATCAGTCCGGGACCTGGCCCCATTTATATTTCCAGGAGTTATACCTACTTTATGGAACGATTAACAATATTTGAATTAATGGTAGAAAGGTATTGGCCACAGAATTAGTTTCCGTGGTATTGGCAAAGTACACCCGAAGTCGTACTTCCCATACGCAGCAATTGACCGAAGTTGCCTGAAGACACCACTCCCACACCCTATTTCTTAATACCTTTATTATTTATTCACCTACAATAAAATGAGTTGTTTAATCACAAAAATTCTTTAGTAAAACCTCTCTTAACCGAAAACCTTTTATCAGAAGTAGTGTTTAACCCCCCCCCCCCCCCCCCAAATCTTGAAAACAAATAAAATACTGATCATTGGTTAAGCCTAAATCATGAAAAGCTATTAAAACAGTGTTAAAACTCGATCATATTGGTGAAGAGAAAAACAGTGTGTAAATGTAGAAATTGTATTTTCACTTTCTGAGCGCACCATACCCATACCGGTACACGCAGAGAAGAGTCTATTCTGTACTCTGTAACCATATGCCACAGGCTGATTTCTCTGATTAGTAATTGAGTCAGCCCTGCAGACAATCTGTCGTTTACGGAACCACTGCGCTGGGAGGGGGCAGACAGGATTATGCCGCGTGCAGTAAAGTAAACATTTTTTTTTTAATTCCGGAAGAGGACCATCGGACTCCCCACTTTCCTGAGCTAACCCCCCAGACGGCTACCCCCCTGCATATAATTCCTGGCTACGGCTTTAGTGAGGCCTGTGCAAATTCTACCAATTTTTTCAATAATATGGTGCAAAATCATATCTGCAACTGCAGTACAGTTTTTGGTTTTTAATTAAACTAGGATATCTGGATACCTGAGTTTTATTTTATTTAAAAAAGGTTTCAGCGAAGCGAGGTCTCCGTTTTAGCTCGACCGTTCGGCATTCCGTATTTGTGGCTGTCTGTCTCACGATTACGGCCAAACGCCTTGAATGATTTTGATGATTTTTTGCATTAATGTTCCTTATTCCTAGGCCGAGCGATGTATATATACGGTTTTTAAAATTTTTCATTTTTAACTGCTTAAATAAATAAAAATGGCGGCAAGACCGTTTCTCTCAGTGTAAGCTTTTTTCCAAAGCCAGTTTGTGGCTTAACCGTAAGTCGAATCTGAAAACCAATAATGCAGCAAATTTGATTTTCAAAAAAATTGTATTCTTGGTTTTTTCCGTATCTCTAACAGTAAGCTCACATAATGGCCGTAAACATCAAATTTGTTAAAAATCGCCCAAGTTTTTGTATTTTAACCATGTTTTTATACGTTTATTCTAAATCAATTCAAAAGTGTTCCATAGCTTTTTTGTAGATAAAGATTCAAAGAATTTATATATGCCAGTAAAAAAATTATTGAAGTAAAATTAACAAAATTATTAGCTCAAGAAACAAGCATGTTCAGTAACGAAAGAAAAAAGTTCAACTTTAGGCCTACATAAAAAGTAGTAAAACTGTTTTGTAACTTTTTTCATAAATGTAAAAAAGTTTCATAATTTAGTTCTAAATAGAACTGTATAAAAATATTTATCACTTTCAAATTTCTCATTTTGAAAACACCAGTTTTTATGTTCCTACACAAGATTGCTAACAAAACTAGGCTTATTTTTAATAGTAATTTAAAAATATATCTTTTGCCCAAAAATTACATATTATTATAAGAAAGTGTAGAGAATAAATCAAATAATTGAACTGTATACTTGTAAATTATTACTCCATAAAAGAATTTGACTTAGCTTTACTTCAAGTACAAAATGAGATGAAACAAATGAAACCTCGCGGCGATAAAGGACATACAAAAAATGATCGTTGGACAGCGTGGGAAGTGTTTGGTACATGGGTTGAGATCACTATCAGACGCTTTAACATCATTTGTTTTCATTATTTCTCATATTGGAATATGATATGGAACTGTAAATACATTGTTAAGGTTTAGTTATTTAAGTATGTAAATATTTTAATTCTATGTTTTCCCTCAATAACGCGATATTTTTAGCTACCTTACGCATTATTAACCTAAATAAAACACAATGTCCCCTAAAATAAAAATCTTTAGCAGTTAAAGCTTAAGAAAAAAAACCAGAACTAGAAACCCTGGAATCGCGGGAAATGCAAAATAATGTTTCACGGGCTAAACCTTCTGCTTACTTACTAACTGGCACACTATTTTTAGCCTAAGCTCAAAACCACATTTGCTATTTCAACCAGTGAGGTCTACTGTTCACAGAACTACTAGTATAGAGACACTAAACCAACTGAGCTGTCGCTTACTACTGACATCGTAATGAATTTATGCGAGGTAGCTTGACGGAAACACGGACATCTCGACGGTACCCCATGATAATATGTTCATGAATTACAGCAGGGCATTTTGTTAGTGTGTTGGGCCGTAAAATTTCTGTCCCGGCTTTTACCTAGGCTTATTTTGCACGAGAGTCTACCCAATACTATATTAACTCGACCGTTTCACATTTTATCTTAATAAGTGTGTGTGTAGCTTTGTTTGTGTGAACATAGGGGATGAGAACATTATTGATATTTGCGACAAACATTCATATATAAATTTACGAGAAGCAAAGTTCGTTAAAACCTCCAATAAACTGCACGGAAAGTAAATTTCACTAACTTTGGTAGCGTAAAATAAGATCAAAATCCACTCCTGTGGTCCTTAAATAAAAGGCTACTGTGAAATGGAAAATAAATTTGAAACTCCTCACCTTACGTTCTATAAACCATTTGTGTGAGATACAAAAAAGTCAAATAAAGTTTGCCGAAAATGCATAGCAAACACATAGTTTATGTTTATACAGCTACACAGATGAGCGGAGAAAAGGACGTGGGACGATTTGAAAGAAAGAAACAGAAACCATCGTTTAGTCAATAAAAATTCAATATAAAAACAACCTCATAGGCCGGGTATTACAAAATAAGAAAATAATCAGAAGTTGGAGCAAACGTGAGACAGAGCCTCGAGCCACACCCGCTCAAAACAGGATGCAGTGTGTGATTGCAGCGTTGCCAGACCTCGCCCGCCAGAGTCGCGCAGAAATTTCTAAAGTGAATATTCACTTCTGGACCGTGGTGATGCTAGGGCTCCAAGACATAACAAGTCAGTTTTATTCGTCATTTCTCAACATTATAAGACAGAGCAACAGGGTCTGCAATTTGGCAGCCAAACTCTGTGATTCCAATTGATTTATAGTTGTTTATAAAATAATAAAATATATATAGCCTAATTAATATAATAGGCATACATTACTTACCTGGAAGTAAGCAGTGAGAAATGTATTGTCAATTACAACAATAATATCTTGATTGATAGAATGTGCTAGCTCAGAAATGGCTTTTATATCCATAACTTTTAGCAGTGGGTTTGTTGGACTTTCAATCCATATCATCTAAAATAAAAAGCATACAAAATATTGTTTTTAACTTTCTGGCACTGGCCTTTGCGTATACTTTCTGCATCTATTTTTATTTGAAAGATGATCACTTTTCCTTCAAAAATAATTTTACTTTAACTAATGAGGAAAAATGTTTTCAAATAAATTTTAAAAATATATAGTTTTTTATCATATAGCACCCACAACAATAAACAAAATTAAACTTTATACTCTGTTGAAAACTAAAAACAGCAACTAAAGTTTGGTAATTGGAACTTTCAAACTGACTAAGTTACACAAAACTTGATAATAGCTATAGAAAGAGGAATGGCTTATTTTTTGTCATGAATATGGTTTTACAGCATTAACAATGTTTGGTGTTACTCTTCATTCAAGATTAACAGTGAGTAAAAAGTGATAGCTGTATCTACAGTTTGTTCCTTTATAGACCAACTCATGATATGAAAAGAATGGTTAGCAGTTTTTATGTAACTTTATTTAAGTATATCACTTTGAAATCAAGGTATTTAAATGGATATCTTATTTATAAATGTGAACCGAGCGAACACAAATGAGCGCTAAAATGGCTCATTATCATGTGACCAGTGCTTGTAAAACTTATTTACTTACTATCAAATTTAAATGAGATTTATATTCATACTAACATTATATCAGAGTTTAACTCAGATTTAAAATATTAAAAGAACAATTTTGAACCATAGTTTAAAAATAATATCGTAAACTAAAATATATTACCTGATATTGTCAAAAAAAAATTTCAAATTTATATTTCTACAACAAATATAGAAATTTAAATGTACTGTAGCCTACACGTACAGTATAACCTAGGTTATATTAAAATTGTTAGTAGGTATGCTGCAAAATATAATTATCAGCAAAGAAAAATTACATTACATAAAAAATTTGTTCTCAAGAAAGATATATTATGAATTAAACACAACAAACCACTCAAACTGATTGCATTACCGGTAATTTGTAAAATCGAGTAAATATTAAAAATATTTTTGATCAAAGAGATAACATAATATAAAATAAAAACATATTTAATTTGTAGACTTACTTACCTTGGTATTTGGTTTAATTTTTGAGCAAAATTTCTTTACGTCTGTCGCATCTTCAAAACTTGGTTCAATATTCATCCTAGAAGAAATTTTTTGAAAATACCTGAAACACACACAATTTAAATATTCTTAAAACATGGTATTTAATACATTCATTATATAAACTTAATTTTTGTTTAAGAAAAATATATAGCCTATGTTTATTTCTCTTATTTTTTGGCTAAGTCCATATGCTTTTTCATATAATCATTAAAATTACCTTAATTTAAAACTCGTTATGATTGTCTTATAAAACAAACAACCATAATATGATCTTCATGTTCATATATTATAGAACAAAGCTATATTTTGTAATATTATAATATAATTAATTAGGCCTATTAATATTCTTAATATTCTCTGAATTTATATACAGTCGTATTTAAAAAAAAAATGTTAATCATTTAAGTTAACACAAAGACATTTCTTTAATAGGTCCAGTTTGAGTTTATTACATAACAACTAATATATTAACAGCTTCAGACAGTTTGAAGTAAAAGATGTTATTACTGATATGTATAAATACACATACAATTTAAAGTAAATGCATATAACAATCTTAGTAAAATATATGGCGCCCTGAACTTAGCCCTACGCCAGCCCACGCTAGCCCTACCGTTACAAACATTTCAAAAAACATGTATCCTGTCGTTATGTTTTTCCTATATTTAATAAAATATTAGTATAAAGTAATTTTTAATATGTATGAGTACAATATTTATAAAGATTAATAAAAACTTCAATAATGCATGTGTAAAACTTCAATAATTAGCGTTAAATTTGCGCCATAAGTCGAAAAACTCGCGAAATTAAATACTTTCATTAGGCTGTTGTGTTGAACAAAATTATTACTCAAGATTAACCAAACTTGATAAACATATAATGTAGGTAATTGTTTGTATTGCATAATTTTTTAAAGAAATTCGAGGAATACCTCTCTGAGAAAATTAGCCTTGAATATGAAAAAATCTCGCGGAATTATATAAATTCTTTAAACACTTGTACTGCACAAAATAATTGCTCAATATTAACCAAACTTGGCAATAGGGAAGACAAACTTAAGAGTTATGAGAAAGGAAGAAGTTATGCCTTCATGAAGAATATGAACGAAGATTGCAAGACTTAAAAGTTATCGATCAGGACCTGAACATTTTTAGCACACCATTTAAAGTGGATTGTGAATCAGTCAAACCAGAATTGCAGCTCGAACTGATTGAGTCGCAAAATAACACTGAATTGGAGCAACTATTTCTCAATGTTTCTAAAATTGAGTTCTACAAGGCCCCATCAAAATTAAGTTTTCCAAACCTAAAATCTCACGCTCAGAAGATAATTGCGATGTTTGCATCTTCCTACATCTGTGAACAAGTGTTTTATACTATCAAGCTTCGCAAAAACATCGATTAGATTAGAAATCGATTGACTGACCAACATTTAGCTTCACTACTGCGAATCAGCTCATCCCAGTTTCTACCCGATTATGAACAACTTTTAGAAGCTCAATCACAGTTCAATGTCACATACGCCTTCATACTCTTCTAAAGAATAATACATTTTTGTAACTTTTTTCTAAGTTTTTTACCATTGTAGCACATAATGTAAGTTTAGTGTGATGTAAAAATGAAAAATAAAGTTTATCACCTATAAAAATGTGTTTTGTTCATTTTTCCGGCCTGCCTAGATAATTTTTTATTTTATCTGGCCAGGTGCGGATCCAGGGGAGGGGCAAAGGGGGCAATTGCCCCTCCCGAACTTCGAAATAAAAAGGTTACATGTCTTATTACATTCTGATTTCTAAAGGAAAAACACGAGATTAACGCATAGAAAAATCGATAGGGAAAGCAATCGATTTCAAAGTTTGTTTCTTGCTTATTGAAGTTGAATCGGTTGGGTCACCGTTCTGATGATGAATTGCGCACGTAGCGTCTTGCTTCGTTTTCGGCTTAAAAAGTAACTTATATAGGCTAGTAAAATTTTTAATCTATGGTTTTCTTAGCTCTTTTGGCTAGGCTAGTTGTTTACTTCAAAACCATATCAAGTTTTCTAATTGGTTTGTGTATTTTTGTTTGATATTTTATTAAGATATAGTTTTGAACTAATATGAATCGAACTTCAAAATTAACATCTTTTTATTAAAAAAAAACAAAAAAAACAGAAGACATCAACAGGTAAGCTTCCTCTTTATTCTGACACAGTTGTTCACGTACATATATATAGGCGATAGGCCTATATTTACGTACCTTAATCAAATTAAGAACGAGTTTTATTTTTAAAGTTTTGTCAAAAACAAAAAATCCTTTTGTTAGTTCAGCATTTACTTTACGTAATTCTAAATTAAAACTATTAAAAAGTTAATAATGAACAATGAAGGATAGTAAAAAATAATAAAATCAGTAAAAATCTAACCTCCGATAATTCCGCAAGTAATAAATAAAATATTATATTGTAGGCGTGTAGGCCTACGCACGTTTTAATTTGTGAATAAAATTGAAATCTGAAATAGATTTGTTGAATTTCATCGAAGTCAAAAGTATTGTATGGTGAACAAATATTGTCCTCAATCACAATAATATGGTTATAGGCCTAAGTGATAAGTTACAATGTCACATGATCTGCGACTTCTATTTTCTTGTTCTTACTCGTTTCGGAGCTTATGTCACAAAATCAGAGCTTCACTTATTAGAGGTTGTTACAAAAAGTAATATTTTTTCGTAAAAGGTGTAATATTTTGACATATATTTAATATAAGCGAACGTAAGATCTCAAGCAAACTGCGCTGTACGAAGGCCAATGCCAAACCAAAGTTTTTAGACATGAGTAAATACAAAAATAAAGAATTTAACAAGTCTAAAATTGTTGACAACCAAAATATTTCCATTCAAATTCAACGTTTTGCGTTAAAATTTTTTATATTTTGTGCGAACCCTCCCCCCCAAACCTAAAAGTTATTTTGCATATACCTGGGAAGTATTGCCCCCTCCCAGATGAGGTCCTGGATCCGCCCTTAAAAAGTTTGCCCATGTCTGGCCTAGACTGTATGGAGTCATTTCATACCAATTATAAGTAGCTCATAAATGTTCCTTAAGCGATGTGAGTGTTTTTATTTTTAGTTACAAACATTTTGAACAAATTAGTTTTTTTTACTAAAAACAATATATGTTTTTGAGCTATTAATAAAACACTATTTCTATATATATCTCTAACTTTAGTACCTAAATAAGTGTTTTTATGTAAACAAAAATAAGTAGGCCTAATACAATTTTTTTTTATTGTTTAAAATTTTTTTTAATATCTCTTATTGCATGGAGGTGTCATATGACGACATGCCCACCACTTAAAAAAAAGGGTAAACAATTCTGAAAAGAGGTTAATTTGTGTTCAATAATGATTGAAATTTCAATGAACTGTTAATAATTTGAACTGCATTATTAATATAGAAAATATTAAGAATTGGAAAAGAATATTATTTAATGTAGCCTAATGTTACCGGTTTGTTCCTCCATAAATATCATCCACATAGAGTAAGTGGTCTCCAGCACTAAGGAGGCTAACAATCGCTGTTGTAGCTCCAAGACCAGAAGAAAAAGCTAGTCCATACTTGGCATTATCCAAAGAAGCCAAACATCTTTCTAAGCTTTGTCTGGTTGGATTGCCACCTCGGCTATAGTCAAATTGCTGTTAAACAATAAAACAAAATACGGTATTTAAGTTATTAATTTTTTATTATTAAATAATATCTTATAGTCGTACCATTATTGTAGTTTTTACAAGCCTGAGAAATCACAATGGATCTTAATCTTAACACTTTAATAGAGCACTTCAATTTCCAAACACTAACCGAGCAGTCCGGTCTGTCAGACCGCAATATATCTTTTTTTTTCAATATACTATTAACTTTGAAATCTTCACTCAATAATGTTAATTGACTTTTGAATAAAAATATACTCTGGATTTAAAAATATATAACACACATACACACATTTATTTATACTAATGGCAACAAATTGCATATTTACACATTGTGTATGTATGTATACAGTATATTTGTTGCAGGGTTTTAATTTCAAACTAATTTAACTAAACACTATAATAATTGAAGGTTTCTTTAAGGTTTGTGATAGAAATAAAAGTTCAAACTGTTATTTTTTTAAACAAAAATGTGAGTCCTTAATAGGAATAAACTAAAAACAAAATATTGAGTAAAAATGATGTAACAACCATCAAGATGTAAACATACAACACCTAATAAATGTTAAGAACAAACTTTGTTATAAAAAATAATTTTAGGATATTACACAGACACTTAAAAAATTAACTTACTCTGCACAAAAATAACCCAGATAAGCTTAAAAATAGAGTTCATTGTAAAAAAATATATGTATTTATTACTAAAAACCTTAATTCAAAAACATATTTTTCTTAATGGGAATGAAGATAACTTTATATACATTGAAACAATTTGTGTATACCGTACTATACAGGGTGAGTTTTATGTCCTGTCACACCTAGATATAATTTAAACGGCCTGAGATATCAATGGGAGACCTTGACCATACCTATTATAACATTTCTTTTACTTTTTTAGGTGGTTAAACATTTCGCCCCCATTTTCTAAAGTGGGGTAAAGGAGGCTTAAAATTTTCAAATGCAAACCTACATTATGTGACCCCTCATTTTAAAGGACTCCTCAACTATGCAAACATCATGGAAAGAATGAAAAGGTTCATTTAACAGAGTAAAAGACTATTTACAATAACAAAATATTAATAATAATATTTATTATTTTTTTACTAACCTTCAAACAGTCCGTTTTTGGTTCAGAACACGTCTGACCGCGGTTTCGACACCACAAATGTCATTGTCAAAGAATTCTTATCTCACAATATCCACATTACACACTTAAACACATTTAAAAAACACACGTAAAACACTTTAAAAAATTCACAATTTCTGGGTCGTTATAACACAAATAATACAAATAACAGAGCGTTTGCTGAAATAGGCCTAATGTCGGGCCGACCTAAACATGAACTGGGGATACGACGTTGAACTACTGTTCAATCAGCTGTGCTGTTTTTGTTTTGCTTAACTTGTAGGCGTTTCTAACTTCATGATGCTGTCGTATATGGCGTGTGAACCAAATTGTATTTGATCATTGAGAAGGTTGTCGGGTTCCGTTTTTAATGTTTTATAGATAAAAAACTGCTCTAAAACATCCATTTTTTGCCTTTCCTACATTTCTTTAGCACTTGTAGATCTTCCATTATGCCTTTTGTTTTGTGGTTGAAATCCACCAGGTGTTGGGCGTATGTTGACGTTTGATTGAATGTGCGTCTTGGTAAATGTTCTTTGTATCGGTCCTTAAAAGAACGGCATGTCTGTCCGATATAAAATTTGCTGCATTCGCCGCAGTTAAGCTTACATATACCACAGGTTTGGAAATTATTATTTGTACTTGAACATTTTTTTGAACTTTTTAAAATGGATTCTAGCCTATTGTTATTTCTATAGGCGACACTATAGTTATATTTATCCAAGATATTGCGCATTTTATGTTGGAAGTTTGCGCTGTAATCTATGGTGACATATTTCTTTTTAACTCTTTCCCGTTCAATGTTATTGTTGATCTTATTTCTATGTTTCTTCACCATTTTGTCTATTATGCTTAGGTCATATCCATTTTTTGAAGCGATGTGTTTTATGACGTTGAGTTCAGTTCTATAGTCTAGGGGTGTCAACGGTATTCTATGGAGTCTGTGTATCAGATAATGATATGAAGACATTTTATGGGAATATGGATGGTTGGAGTTATTGTGTATAGTCAGGTCGGTTTGGGTTGGTTTTCTGTAAACGTTGAATTTGTGGGTGCCGTTTACATTAGAGATGGACAGTTCCAGGTAGTTCAATGTATTGTTCTCCTGAATTTCGAGGGTGAATTTCATATTATTGTGTAGGCTGTTTAAGTATTTATTGAATATCTCTATTTGTCTTATGTTGCCAGTGTAAAGACATATAATGTCATCCACATATCTGTAGTAATACACAATTTTTTTTCTGTATCTATTGCTATCCACCATCATGTACTTGTTCTCAAAATTATTCAAAAACACTTCAGCAAGGATGCTGGATAGTGGGGAGCCCATTGCGAGCCCTTCGTGTGGGATATAAAATTTGTCATCAAATGTGAAATAATTTTGTGCCATTATCATTCGTAGCAGTGATATTAGTTCCTCGATGGCTTCCGGTTCTGAAGAGCCTTTATCAACCAAAATGTTTTTCAAAATCGTTAACGTTTCTTCTATTGGGATGTTGGTGTACATATTAGTAATGTAGAGTGATATTAAATTCTGGTTATGTCTTATTTTTACGGGTTTTATTTTTTCTACTAAATCCAACGAATTTTTGACACTGAAATTATTGGGTTTAAATTCAATGTTTTCTCTTATTATTTTGTCCAAATATTTGGCTATTTTGTATGAGGGTGAAGTTGTGAAATTAACAAGTGGTCTTATAGGCATGTCAGGCTTGTGAATTTTTGGTAATACTTTTAAACGGGGGGCCGATGGTTTAATTTGTTTTAGGTATCGGGTGTCAATATTGTTAAACAAATGCTTACAACAATTCAGCTGGTGTTTAATTTCTAAGTGGTACGTAGAAGTAGGGTCCTTGTGTAAGGTTCGATACTGTTATCTACGATAAATTTATTTACTTTTTGGTTGTATTCCAACTCGGTCAAAATGACAGTCATGTTGCCCTTGTCAGCCTTTGTAAACATGAGATTGTTATCTGATATTTTAGATCTTAACTGTTTGGCTATTTTTAATTCCTTATTTGGAATGATTGGAGTATGTTTGCTTTTTAAAATATTATTAATCTTAAGGTTGGTCAATGTCCGAACTTCATTTTGTAGATTCTAGGGCAAAGTTTGTATAGCCGTTTAAATATTGATTACCTCGTTTTTCAACGTTGCAACATTGTTTACCGGTCTGATGCAATGTTTTAGACCTTTGTTCAATAACTCCATTTCAGGTTTATCGAACAAAATGTTAGTTTTATTTACAACTCGAGGATAAAATTCGTGTGTGCAATCTACATTTGATGTGGAATGATGTTTATTTTTTATTAATCGTTGTAATTTATTTGACTGGATTTCCCGCTTTTTTGTTATTCTGTTTCTGATTATGGGTTCAATGTTTTCCATGAGACTATTTAATTCTATTATGTTCAATATGGATATTAATTGTAAATGTAGTTGGTATAGTTTACGATTAATGGACATTTTCTTGTTGTATAGGGACCCAATTTCTTCCTTTAACCATATACGTTCAGCCATTGTGCGTGCTGTTATACCTGCCCTTGTTTTAACCTTCAGCTTTATTTGTATATATTTGGGTAGGATGTTATTCAATAAGCACGCTTTATTAAATCGTACGTTTTCTATTGTGTAATGTAACTTTGTTTTTAAATTTAATAGATCGTAGGATAACTTTGCTTGATTTGCATAAATTAATATTGTTCATGTTTTTATTGTCCTACTTCTGTGCTGAAATAATAATAATATTTATTATTTTTTTACTAACCTTCAAACAGTCCGTTTTTGGTTCAGAACACGTCTGACAGTAGTTCAACGTCTTATCCCCAGTTCACGTTTAGGTCGGCCCGACATTAGGCCTATTCAGCAAACGCTCTGTTATTTGTATTATTTGTGTTATAACGACCCAGAAATTGTGAATTTTTTAAAGTGTTTTACGTGTATTTTTTAAATGTGTTTAAGTGTGTAATGTGGATATTGTGAGATAAAAATTCTTTGACAATGACATTTGTGGTGTCGAAACCGCGGTCAGACGTGTTCTGAACCAAAAACGGACTGTTTGAAGGTTAGTAAAAAAATAATAAATATTATTATTAGTTAACAGTCCAGGAAGTAGGACAATAAAAACATGAACAAAATAATAATAATAAAATAAATTCTTAAAACAGTTACCTTGCTGGCCACTCCACAGTGCCCCTTCAGCCTACCCACCTTCTTGGGAAGACATTGTTTAAATATTGTCATACTTCACGGCCATAGTGTGGTGGTGCTCCATCTTGTTGTAACCAAATGTTCTGTGCTTCTCGTCCAAACATATTTTAAAGTGCAGGCACAATCTGGTTTTGAAGCATCTCTAAATACTTCACAGAATTTAAATTTCCATCAATTATAAATGGACCGACCAAGCGGTTATCGACTATTCCTGTCCAAACATTCACTTTTGAAGGGTGTTGTGAAGGGCCTCAACATACCAATTTAGATTTGTATCTGTCCAGTAACGACAATAATTGTGTCTATTGACGATACCGATGGTCATGAAAGTGGCTTCATCACTAAAAAGGATTCTGTACAGTAACTCAGGTTCTACTTTGCCCAGCATTACATAACAAAATTCAACCCTGCGGTCATAGTCGTCTTCACTAAGCTCTTGTACAAGATGGACTTTAAAAGATTTGAATTGATTAACTTTAAGAATTTTTCTTAACGAAGATTGGCTGATGTCGTGCTTCTAAGCAGCTCTTCTCATAGATAAGTGGGGATTTTCAACAAAGGACTGCATAGCATCTAATTATTTCTCTTTATCAATTAAAGGCAGTTACAGACTTATGTAACTAACAACAGAACAAGGAAATAAATTCTTTTACTATTGTAAATAGTATTTTACTCTGTTAAATTAACCTTTTCATTCCTTCCATGATGTTTGCATAGATGAGGAGTTGAAAAACTTATTTTTTTAATAACTTTGGGAAGTACTTCGCCCGTATTTTGGAATGTCTGCAGTTTTTGATAGGGGCAACATAGAGACCTCTAGTTTGCGCCATTTGATTTATTTTTTTATGTCCTTTAAAATTAGGGGTCACATAATGGGAGTTTACATTTGAAAATTTTAAGTTGCCCCCATTTCACCCCTTTAGCATAGGGGGGGGGGGGGGGCGAAATGTTTAACCCCCTAAAAAAGAAAAAGAAATGTTATAATAGATATGGTCAAAGTCTCACATTGATATCTCAGGCCGTTTAAATTATATCCAGGTGTGCCAGGACATAAAACTCACCCTGTTCTTCTACACTTATAGGTGCACAGAGGACACACATACCTTCCTAATGCACTCAAGGCAAATTGTATCTCCACACCTAATACACTTATACCTGTGTTTTTCTTTTCTTAGCAGTTGAGCATGTTTTTCTTTTTTGCACGGATCATAAGGAATTTCATGTGTGCTTCCACCTTGGTTCTCGTTTATGCCCAAAACAATCATTATTTCCTTCTTCACATCCCGTCATAAAGTAGCAACTTACAGTCTTTCTTGCAAGAACGGTCTGGTCAGGTCTTCTCCTAAGTCTTTGATAAATTATAACCGAGTCATGACAGGACATCCCACATAGCATATGTAGAGAATTAAATAATTGCTGTTTGCAATATTGACCATTCTTTAAAATACAGCCAGCGGCCAAAGCCTTGTCCTTCTGTCGGAAGAATGAGTGGCACATTTCATGTCCAAAATATCCATGACACATTTTGTATCGTTGTAAAACCTGATTTTTATTCTGACTTTTCCTTCTGTTGGTCTATTTCTTCTGAATGATGCATAGTAGAGAAATAAAATAACAGCATGGTTCTTCTTTGGTATAAATAGTTTTCCCCGTTTTGAAACTAAATAATGATGAACCCTCTCGCCTTTTTGGATTTGGTTGAAATTGAGAAGGTATATCTCTTTTGTTCTTCTTCATTGTTCCAACGTAAGCAATGCCTCTGTTTCAGTTCAACCATAGGCTCAGTGCTTGTGGACCAGTTGTTAACTGTAACGTTTTTTATTACTTTGCTCAGTTGGTTTACAAAGCTTGACCAATGATTGTGTTGGAATGCCAAGTAGTTTTTCTATCTGAGATAAGCCAACCATATCGCTGCTCTGCCTGTTTATATATATATATATATATATATATATATATATATATATATAGACGTTGTACAGGTACAATGTTTTTGAATCAGTTATACACTTGCAACGGCTAATTGGCCGATTGCAATGGCACCAATTAGTGGAAGTAATTAAAATTAATTAGAGAAAGTTAATTAATTAATTAGAGTCAAAAGTGGGTTAAAATTCGTCAAAATTAAGAATGATAAATTTAAAAAAGCATTTTAAAATTAAAATAGAGTTTTTAAGAGTTTATTTTGAAAAGTAACCAAATGAAGCTAGTTAAATTCATATTGGGATATGACGTAAGTGTTGGAGACAAGAACCGACCAAGAAGATGTAAGATTGAACAGGATCTGTCCTATCCAGACTGGCATAAAGTTGTCCGGTCACTTCTAGCATTGATTAAATGTTAAAATATAAATTGTAAAATTAGGTTAATTTTAGTAGATATAAAGAGGAGAATGAGATATATAAAAAGCCATTAAAAGAGTTTTAATCAGATAAATTGGTTAGAAGTTATAAGAATAAATGTAAGAGAGAAAAAGAAAAACTTTTAAGATTTTAATTGAAACAAAAAACTAAATATAGTAATTTGTAAAGCAGAAAGGGTTAATAAAGATGGAATAAAAATAGTTTCAGATTTATAAAAATTTCTAACCAAAAATGAGATTTTAAAGTTATTCTTGGGCTTAAAAAAGCCAATAACGTAAAACGTTAAAAGATAATATTAAATAATACAAATTAGAAATGGACATAACAAATAATAATGCATAATTAAGCCAAATTTTATTAAAAAATAATAAAACAGTTTTTGTGAAATAAAATCAATTAACAAAAAACTTTATTAATCAAAATAAAGGTAAAGTAAAGTGAAAAAGAGGAATAAATTGATAGATTATGTACAAGGTATATGCAATGTATTGTAAAGCCATGTGAGAAATGAAAATAACTTAAAAAGGGAGGAATGGAAAATTAAAAACAAAATGAGTACGGGAGCTTATCTCAGGAACTAATCAAGTTACAAAACATCCAAAACCAGTTTAGCGCGTTTCAAGACAATGCAAAAGCGAATAAATGGAGAAATATTAGGATTAGAAACACTATTCAAACAAGGTAGGATTAAGAAAGTGATCACGGGTCATTCAAGACTTTCAAATTGGAAATCAAGCCACAGACAAAAAGTTATAGAGTTTGGATTAAAAACAATACAGAATTTAGCATCAGACAAGTCGAGTCAGGAGTGTCAAAGCAGCGAGTTGAAAGCGGACGTCATAAGATCAACTACTCGAGTCTAATCAAAACCATTGTAGGAACAGTAACATGTTGAAATCAATTAAACGATGACTAGTTAAGAGAAAATAATTACACCAAAATTCACGAAATAATTCAACAAATATATTAGACTAAAGAAATATATTTAAAACTTAAGAATTTTTTATAAATGTAACGGAAGAGACTCGTTTGATTGAAAACAACCCAGGGAGTTCAGCGAATGCAGTTTCAAAAGTTAGTTATGGAAAAACTAGCGCAGCGTGCACACGACTCAGCTTAAGGAAATAGTGTAGAGATACGTGGAAGTACGTGAAAGATTCGGTGTTCGTTTATTCCTAACTCCGGTCGGTAGTTAGCGGGAAGTTAGGTGAGAAGAAACAATAAGAAGAAGGCTTGTCTTGCGAAAAGACATAAAGGATTTAAGGAGAAAACGTCTTTAAAGAAAAGGAGTTATCAACGTCGGAGCAGTAGAGAAGAAGAGGGAACCAACACCAATCTGGAATTGAGAAGGAGGCATCTTTAAGAAGAAGTCACACCTAAGGAGAAGTCGAGAATCAACATAGAACATCTTGTATCTGTAAGTAACAGGCAATCAAGTTTTTCCATTAATAAATCAAATAATTTCCATTTGCAAATTTAAACGTAAATATTTTTAAAATAAATTCAGGAGATTTTAAATTAAAGTAAATTTATTTAAATTCATTACTCACAATGGCTAATTGACGAATGTAATATATTTATAATACTATCCAAATTTATAATTCAATTGTATTTTGTTTGAGAACGCCGTTGCGTTTAAAGTTAATTTGTGTTTTTGATTGAATAAATAATTTTTGTTTTTCTAATCTAGACTACATTATTTACAAATAAAATTGAATACCTAAATTCATAATAAGAATGTTAACAGGTAAGCTAGCCACCGATCACACAAAACTTTAACTCCAAAGGGAGTATCATTAAAGTTGCTGATGATACAACTTTAATATTCAAAGCAGATTCTCTCCAAAATCTAGAGCAAAGGGCTTTTGTACAGGTCAATGCTACTTATAAGTATTTCACTGAAAATAATTTGGTAATCAATCCAGAAAAAAACCAATATTTGAATTTTAGTTTAAAACCAAACACTTTAACGACCCCAGAGTAGAGTCAGAATTGAGCTAGTGTAGTAAAGAGTTGAAAAAACGTCAAAAAAGGTCAAGTTAAATTTAAATTAAATTCATAAGGACTGGAAAGCAATGGAGTTTCCTTTTCTTGTCATCGTAAAACTTCTCATATTGTTAAAACGGGCTAGTACAAAACAAAACATCAAATAAGGCCTAAAACCAAGTTAGGTGTTATTTGATGAAAAGTAATTGATTAAATCAAAGGAAAAAGGTGTGGAAAGGGTTTGTGCGTGACGAGTGGAGCACGAACGTGGTGAACTAAGGTAAATAAAAGAGAGAGAGGGGTTTTGCGCGTGGCACACTAACTTTTATTCTGTACTTCTTTGGTTTTTTAGGCATGTAGACCTTGAAAAGCTCCTCTAAAAGAAATAAGCACTTCGTCAACAGTTAATGTACTTGATATGCAATATTGCAACTTCGAGTTTTCAATAAGTTTTTGAAAATTTCATTTATGGCAGCTGCTTTTGATGTGTACGTGTTGCAGCTTTGCTAAACCTCAAGCAAGCCATTAATACATAGTACCTTTTCGAACACATAGTAGCATGAAAAATAGGTCAAGAAGTAGGTTTTGGAGCAAATAGAGAAGAAATATCTTCATCATTTGATTTTAGTAAAGATGCCAATAAAAGCAAACCAGTAAGTGCATTTATTTCCAAAATACTAGTGCTTTTGTTCATACTTTTATTAGTATTAGGCCCTAATGAATTTCTCCCCTCTGAAAGTTTTACATTAGTGTTGGCCAGAATCGTATTTATTATTGTGTCATCAATAAGTAGCTTCCAAATATCTAATTTTTGATGTCAAGGCCCTTAAGTTCTCGCTGGTTCATGAAGTCCCTGAAATCCACCTCTTAACAATATTATGGGCTGGTGTGGTGCATTTACATTTTGGTTCTTTATTACTCCAAATACAACTAGGTTGGTCTCTTTAGGTTTTGGCTTACCATAATAGAACTTGGGTTTGGCTTCTTCGGGTTTACTGGTAGACTCTTCTCCGCTGTATCTGTTTTCTAACAAATCCTCATCACTTTCATAGTCTGAATAGTTACTCAAAACATCATCATCTTCTTCTTCTATTATATAATCTGGGTCAATGTCAGAGTCATCAGCAGAAGCACTTTTAAAGTCTGGATTATCTTCTGAATCTGAAATACTATCATTCAGCATGAAACGAATGCGTTCAGTAAAGTGTGCATCACCTGGATTCACAAGTCTGCTATTTGATGGCTCATTCTGTCTGTGATCCATGTTCACACAGCAAACAAATATTTACACAATAAACATTAGAGCACTCCCGTATCACAGACTGCCTGATAAATACATGTAACTAGAGCACTGCGGTCTACAAGACATCAGGACAGTAACAAATCGATACTTTCTAGTCAAGCGATTAGCCAAAACTAAAAGAGCTCACATTAAGAATGAAGAGAGAAGTTGGTGGGGGGAAGGTACTGAGTAGCGCTGGCAGCCACGCAGGGTGACCACAGCTTGATATGAAAATTTACCTAGCTGTATCACAGACCAGATGCTTCATTAAAGTGTTAAATCCTTAAGCTTGAATATTTACGAAAACCAAAAAATTTCATTAGTAATGCCATTCAAATTGATAATGTAAAATGAATTACCTGGGGCATTTATAATGTATATTAATTTTCGTTTTCTGTTTTACTTTTTACTAAATGTCAATAAAACATTAACTTATTTCTATAACAATTCATAGACATTTATTTAGTTTTTTTACCAAGTTAAAATTCTTGTAATTTTGAGGTTATCCCATTTTAAATTATGTCACCAGAACCAGATATTCATATAATTCTATCTCTTTGGATGCATAAAAATGTTATAATTAGTTATTGTAATTTTAATTACTAATTAAACAAATTTTGACAGTAAATATGTGTATTGTACAACAATTATTTTCAAACTTAAATTCATTTACTGAGTTTCAATTTCTGAATCAAAGTTGAATAGTGTTAGGAATAATCAAGGGTTTTGGATAGGTTAGTTATTAGATGTAAGGTATTTGTTGTAAAGGTGTTGAATTCTAAAAAAGTCAGACCCTGAAGTATAAACACGGGTATAAACAGGGAATCTCTGCGTGAACCACGGAGATAGGCTACTGAGATACCTGAGAGACTGCCGGGAGACACAATGACGACAGACAATCAGGGACAACTTGGCAGAAAGCCACATACCAAGTGAGCAAAAAGAGCATTTAAGGTTTTCAGTAAAGTAACTCTGGGGATAAGAGTCAGGGTAATAGGTTGTATAAAGTAGCCTTGCATGTAGATATTTTGATCCGGTCTGTCTTGTGGGCTTAGCACCTATTAAAGGAGCGGTATGTAATATAGATTCTTAACTAGTATCTTAGTAAGTGTGTTTGTAAGAATAGGTTTGTCTGATTGTGATTGTAAATACTGTATAAATAAAGATTATTATTGTGAGCCACTGATGTATAGATGCGTATAGTAGTACAATTAACTTTCTGTACCCTAACAAATGGTCCAACTTTCTGCACCACTGACAATAGTGATGTAAGATTACATTGGAAAGGAACCATTTCATTATAAAAACAGTTTTGTTTAAGTGTTTGGTCATTTAGTCATGCATTATTCAAATGATTCTTTTCAAAATAGTGAGTAGTTTGAATGACTGTTTAGCATATATATACATTTCTAAGTTCTTAAATGTTCATAGATTAGGTTAAAAATACAATAACATACAAGCAACTTATAATTCAAGAGTTTAGTTCAAACTGAACAAAAATGGGTCATGATTTTATTACAATAAAGTACAAATGCATTGATAGATTTAGGGCATTACACATAGCAATCCTAGAACAAGTTTGTTGGAAATTATGTTGAACCAATGCAACTCATTTTAATTTGGCATACTTTTAAGTCCATACTGATGAAAAATCACAGCTAACATCTAAAGATCATGAATTCACCAATTCATAATTACATGTCTTAATTATTGTTTATCATCAAAATTACTGCAATACTGGTATATTAAACCTTGAGAAGAACATTTAAAAAACGTTTGGAATTTTTTTTAATGACTCTGATGATTTAAAAACTATATAGGTAATTAAACCAAATAATGCACTTTTCCAAAAGGAATATTAAGAAATACTAATACCTTAGGCCTATCGATAACTCAAAATTATCAAATGGTTCTACTTCTCTATGATTGTAAATGTTAAGAGTGTCAATCGGATCATGAAAATTTAATTTCTTGACTTTTTGGTGACCTCAAATAAAAAAATTGGACCTTATTTTCTACCAGGAACTATTGAACATTTAAATAGCTAGAAACTTATTAAACCTACAGAAAAAATAAGGTTTAAAACAATGATAAGTGAGGCTAAGTAAAAACGCTTTAAATATGAACTTAGTGAAATTCGTGAAATTGAATAAATAATCTGGAACAGGGTTTTAAAGAATGAGCCCCCCCCCCCCCCTACAAGTTTGCTTGCTGGGTTCTTGGTCTGGTTGATATAATGTGCAGAACCTTGATTACTGTAAACATCAAGAAGTTAGTGGTGTCAAACAACAAACCCTGTTATTGCAATTGATTTGTCTAGCCGAAAAACTAAAGTAATAAAATTCATTATAGCTCTAAACTGATTAGCATAGAAACTTACTTTGAAATCTGCAGGGGCAAACTGTTTATATGTTGTTGATAGGCCTATTGGCGGCACTAGAGACATCGAATTCCATTGCTCAGGTTCGCTGCCAACATGAATTGCTTTTGTCGCAAAGTTTTTGTCCTTTTTGATCAAATATTCATTTTCTACTTCCATCTAAAATAGAAGTATAAAGTAAGTATATATAAAATATTTATATTTCTACAATCTTATCTCTATTTGTTCAGCCTCTTAACATATAACAATTTTCTACTTCTCTCTCTAAAACAAAAACATAAGATAAGCAATAAGCCTACAAAAATTATAATAAATATAATATGACCAATCTCATCTCTATTTCTTCAGTCTCATAAACAAATAACCATTTTCTACTTCCATTTCTAAAATCCTATTGAAACCGTAAAAGATGTCTGATTGAAATAGGATAGAAACAGAAATGATTGTTACATCCTTGTTTTTAATACGAACTCGTGAATCAGTATATGATATTATAATTATAATTAGTTTTATTTTAATATTAAACTAGGGCGTTCAAGGAGTCATCGTTAATAAGATTGTAAAAGGGTCGGTTGCGGACGTCTGGCTATAAACCCTGCAGGTCAGTTTGGGCTACCTCAAGTTAATGTGGCAGTGGCATGATCTATAGTCACTATATTCAATACTGCACACATATACTCCATCTACCGTCATGAGAAATACACTCAGAACAGCTGATCTTTATACCGTTAGGATAACATTGGCACATGCATACATCGATGTCTCAGTGACAGCAATATAGCACAGGAGATTCGAAACCAACTTTTCAATAGAAATGCCCGACTAAACGTACTCTCTACAATTTTATTCAAAGATGGAAGTTTCTCTAAGTTGAATTTTAAATAAAATAATAAGCGATGTGTAACAATTGTGTAGTTGCTATTCGTAAACAATTAGTGCAAAAGTTATAGAACCGGTCTTGTTATAGTTAATGTTGAAAGTTAGTTTAAATTTGGCCATGTGCCTTGTCGCAAACATGAGTAAGACAACTTACTCAATTCGACCAGGTAAAAGCAAGTGCTAATTCTTTCAATTAGCATTAGTATACTGTGTTTACTATCACCATACATCATCTGAATTTATTTTAACTGTACATTTATATACGAAGTAATTTTCTCTTTCGTAAATTAATACTTGTCACAATAGCCTATTTGTTAATAGGCCTATCAATGTAATATCAAATATATACACTGAAAAAACAATTTAAATTTGTTCAAGTGTTTGTGTTTTTTAATGTTTTATGTTAATTGTGTATAGTTTATTACGGCGTGTTCCACAACAGTGGAGTTAATCATTTTTGAGGTTGATCTGATGATGGTGGCATGAACCACCGAAACCGGTAATCCAGAAAGGATATATTTTAGAATGCTCGACGGTTAAAAATAAGGTAATTAATTACCCATTATTATAATAATTGCATTCTTGGAAGCTAAATAACTTTTCACTTGGGACTTACACAGTTTGGCAACGCTGCGGGGCGGCTGATTACCCCATCACATGTATCCGGTTGTATGATGACTCACAACTAGGCTCCTAGTGAAAATTACACTTTTTCTTCAAAACTTAATGAAAAGTTAATTGTGACTATGCATCCTAAAGATAATTTTCTAACAAGAAATAATATATAAAAATATTTGTAATCATACAACTAATAGTATACTGGAAAAGGGGTAAAACTAAATATATTGTGATCATTTTGCGGAAAAATTAACATGGAAATATAAAACGAATACTATTGAAAAAATAATTAATTCAAAATAATATAAACTTTCAAAAATGACGTTTTTAACCTGCTGACATTAAATATCTTATTGTAAAAAGTAAAAATTTGAGTTCTGTTGCTTCAGAAATTTTCATGTTGGGAGGGTCGCAGTAGATTGTTTTTGTTGGAAGAACAGTGTTTGTATATTTTTTTGGATTGTATCCCGGGAATATTCCCCCTCCCCCTACAATAATTCCCGCCCGACAACCAGTTCACCAAGACGCTCCTGTGTTTTTAGATGTGTAACTGTGTCTGTTGGTCAGTTCGCGTTGTATGTAACTGTGCTTGTGACTTGCGATTGTGGCCAACGTTTTTAGTAATGCCGGGAAGTGAAGAAAAAGCACTCAATATCAGGCTAGGACGATCTTTCTCATTGTCGTGCGGTATTTTCACCAGGAGAAAACAAACAATGGGCCGTTAAGAAATGTAAATCAAGTTTTAAAACAGGTTGCGGAAGCTTGTAATATAAGCCAACGAACAGTGGTAAATATTGGAAACCAGGAGAAAACAGCTGAGAAAAAAGGATGACTGTAGTCCTGTATTAACAACTCCAGGTAAAAAAAGAAATAAACAAAAACCAACCACTGATATTGATAATTTTGACATGAGGCGACATGTATACTCCTACTACAATAGAAAAGAAGTTCCAACTGTTCCCAAACTGTTAAAAAGTATGAATGAATGTGGAATTTTTTGAGAAAATATACCTCCCTTCGTAACACTTTAAGGAAAATTGGATTTAAGTATAAGAAAATAAACAAACGTAAGGTACTACTTGAGAGACCTGACGTTGCACTGGCAAGGTATCGTTTTTTAAGGGCTTCCAAACATATTGACTGGAATAAAACTGTATTTTTGGACGAGACATGGATTAATAAAAACACTACGATAACTACAGGTTGGACTGATGAAACTGTACAGGGTAGTCTGGGGGCACCAATTGGGAAAGGGAGTAGAATTATTCTTTGCCATGCTGGATCATCAAAAGGGTGGATTAGGTCTGAACCACTTATATTTGGTTCAAAAAAGACTAACGACTACCATGAAGAGATGAACTCATGGTTGAGTTAATTACCTGGAATTAACCGTTCCAGGTAATAATGTTTTAACAATTATATTATACAACTATAAACAATACTTATAATTGTCGAATGTTAATACATTTTAGATATTTATTATCAGTAAAGTATGACCAAACATGTTATGATAAGAAATATTAAAAAATGTCTCAGAAGAAAAAAAAATTAATTTGCAATTTCGAAAGAGCCTTCTCAGGAAGTGCACCTGTGAGCCAGCACGATAAGACACATCCGTTCGTCTTAGCAGTGCGACGTTGCCGATACCATTTTCACATTAAACTCCAAAAATCCCAAGTGAAAGGATATAGCGCGTATAGTATAATGCCTGATTTGTCTTGTATAATTGAAAATGAAAAACTGGTTCAAGGAAGGACCATCCACCATTGCCTAATTCTGTCAAACTTCAATAACTACTATGTCAAGTGCAAGAATGATAGTGTTCTGTAAACAAAAGTTCCTATGCAATTCTAAAAGTTTTGAACTGTAAAACCAGCTCCATAACTGTACTAAATAATGACTTCAATATAACATTGCTTATATTTGTGAATAAATAAAGGGTGTAAATATTTTTTTTATAATACAATTTGGACAGGATAGCTAGCAGTTTTTTGATCATCCTGTCTTCCAGAAACTATTTCTAAATTACTTACCGTACATTAATCTTTTTTAAATATTTTTAAGTCACGTCACAAATAAAATAAAAATCTCTAAAGGAATTATTATTTTTGGAGTATTAAGATTATTTCTCAAAAAAGGTTGGTCAACCAATATTTTATGTCATAGTCAACTACATGTATTGATATGTCACAAATCTATAAAGGTCTATGCATTGTATTTGTTTCACAGGAAATATTGTTAACTATAAATAGATATATACATATGTACAATTTTCTAGTATCATTATTATTACTAAAAAAATAAAGGGAGGGTTTTTCTAATTAAATATAAGAGAGGGTTTTAATAAAAAACAAAAATATAAATTGTATCTAAGTTTGTATTAATATTTTTTTAAATATATATATTTCTCGAGGTCAATAAACAAACTGTTTACAATATATTCTAGTATTTTTTTTTTTTTTTGCTTGTAAATAATTAACTCAGTTGGTACAAGTTCACTGCCAAGGTAAGATCAATAACCATTTTCCTATTTTTATTTAATTCATGTGCAGTCTTTAAAAGGCCCAGTTCGATTACAAAATTTAATTAATTGTCCCCGACTGGCACAAAGTTTACTTTAAAATGGTCCTTCAAAGTTAATGCAAATTCATCATTTGACTCATAATCAAATAGATTTTTTGTCCTCCACAACCGATTTAGGTGTTCTTCACTTTCATATGAAGGAGAAATCTGCAATGCTTCTGACTTCTCTTGCATTTACTAGCATCCTTTCAAACCCTTCATCACATCAACATTTTTCTAGAAATGTTTTGGTTATGAGCAATAATTGATGTTGCGCAGCTGCCAAGTCGAACTTATTAGACTGAAGTTGTTTACTTCTTGAGTTGATTTCAAAAAGAATGTTGTGCCACACAATAAGAGGCACAATAAACTTAAATTTTGAAATGTTTTTAGCAATACCAGCAGCTTTTACACATGTCTGATTTCCTGTTGGGCCCATAAATATCCATCAACGCCTCATGCACTTTAGGTAGTTGATAGCGACGGGATATATCGCATCAATCCTGCTTTCCAATCTTGTATCGCTAAGCAGTTTGACAGTAAGGCTTCTAACATGTTTTATTAATATTTTATTCTTTAAAAAATTTTCCGCTTACACACTTCCTCAGCAAGGGATATTTAATTAAATTACGAGTGAAAAAACATAGACCAAGAGTTGAACCCGGGACCTTTACGTTTCTGTCGTAATGCTCTGCCAACGTAAGCTGCAAAATAAGAATTGGGATTGTTTTCAATGTCGTATACACGAGGTATTCAATCTGTTAATTCAACAATTGCAGTAAAACCGTACAAGTGAGATGATATCGACCAATATCTGGAGCGATGAGAGTAGCTCTGCTGGCAGAGCATTACGACGAAAACGTAAAATTCTCGGGTTCAACTCCCGGTCTTGGTCTATGTTTTTTCACTTGTAATTTAATGTTTTATTAGTACATTCCAACGCTGAGTAGATGCTGAAAAAATATACATAAACTTCTTGCAGCAATGTGAAGAAAGATGTAGCTTCTATACAACACTGAGCAGCATCGTTTACTACCAAGTTCAAGGAGAGCGAACTACAAGGCACAAAAAATTTATGTGGATTTATATCGAGAAGTCTTTTCTGGACGCCAACGTTTTTGCCCTTTGTGTTACTTCCGTTACCTTTGTCCCCACATATTTTCGATTGGTATGTCAATTTTTTTGGTATGTCATGTTTTCGATTGGACCAGTCAATTTTTCAAGTATAGCTTCAGTTATACCAGCACCTGTTGTAGAAGTCAGAGTTATAAACCCAAAAAGTACTCCTTGATTTCGCAATAAGGGTTTGTGTCACATATAGACACAAACTTTAAGAAGACAGTCATTTGTTCAACATGGTGGTCAATTGCTCACAAGTGGTGTGCAATCAAGAATAAGCGAGAAGTATTTTGAGTCATGGACAGAAAAAATAATCTTATCTTGTACTGCACCCGATAACAGCTGAATCATTTCATTTTATATATATTTATGCAAGTAATGCACTTTAGTTTCTTTGTTGCTAAGTTTTCAAAGAGGTTCGCTCATGAAAGGATCAAACATTGCTAAGAATTCCAAAAACTTAAGAAAATTGCCATTACCACTCGTGTACAGCTGGTCGTTTATTCCACAGATGCCAAGTTCTGTAATCCTAAAACTCGCACTAAAGTTAACAACTTTTTCAAAACTTTTCTCCAATATTTCTCTTCTTCTGTTATCAAATGTTGATTTTTCTCACCAATGGTTTAGTTTTTGCCCAATCTCATCTCTAACTTTTTCCATTCTTAAAAGCAAGCCAATTGGTTTGGAGTCGTCTTATGGATTCCAGCAGGGGCGGACCGTGGGTAAATGGCGCCCTGTGCGAAGCATGGTTCCGGCGCTCCAACACGGGGGGGGGGACTGACTGGCAAATATACGCTGCTAACTTAATTCCTAAACATAGCATCGAATCTTTATAAAAAAAATATGACGAGGAAAGGGTCGGAAATTATGTCTTCCGAAAAATATCGAGGAAGGAGCTAAACCCAGTAACAAATAAATAATCGACCTCCATCTAGGCCTATCTATTTTGCTGGTTTATTGAATGAATAATTTTAAAACTGATTTAAATAAAAACCCCGAACCACAAAACAAGGAACAAAAACAATAACTAAACAACTAAATTGTAAGTTATGTTTAATCAATTTAGTTGTTTAGTTATTGTTTTTGTTCCTTGTTTTGTGGTTCGGGGTTTTTATTTAAATCAGTGTGATTTTGTCGAAACAGTGATCTTTTATTTGTTCAATAATTTTAAGTAGGCCCTAATTTGAATAATTATTTATTTTGTGAAAATATGATATCATTACAGAATTTTAAATATTTAAATTATAAATTTTTCACTCACTGTAAGCATTAAACATGCTTCTATTTTCGAAGCGGTTCATTAAGATTAATTGATTCTCTTGCCATTTGAGCCTCCATTATAGTATTATATTTCCCCTTACATATTAGTGTCCGGATTTGGTTTGGGCAAACTTATGGTAACCCTAGTAATAGGCGGCCGCTTCTGTATTCACAACATGGGTGCGATTTACCTCACTTTCGAAATTCAAATAATTCTTAGTGTTAGACTTTTATAAAAAGATAATTTACAATTATACAGTTCAATTCTTTGATTTATTCTCTACATTTTGTTATAATAATATTTCATTTTTCGTCAAAGAAAATGACATTTCAAACTTGGCATGTTTTGTTAGCAGCCTTGTAGTAGGGACATAAAAACAGTTATTTTCAAAATACCAATTTTGAAATTGATAAAAGTTTTTATACAGTTCTACTTAGAACTAAATTACGAAACTTTTTTACACTTATAAACAAAATTACAAAAAAATGTTTACTACTTGTTATGTAGGCCTAAAGTCAGGCGTTTACTGGTTTTGTTGTAACGTTGCACTGGACCATCCACTCCCTCAATCAAATTAATGCAACACTAAGTTCATAATTTTACGTCCGCCAATCGCCAATCGAAAAACCTCAAGGTATACCCACACTACTACAGTACGGTGCGTTACGATATGTAGTCATTGTCACTACTACATATATGTAGTCATTGTTTTAACTCAGCTCAGAATCGAAATGGGACAACTTGGAAGCACCACACAATCATCCTTTTGCCAGTCTGGCGGCACGACTTTGATGTTCAGCGAGCGCGGCTGTGAACATCTACAAATAAGAGCCTGATGATTCAAAGTCGAGGCGGCCGAAAAGTTTAAAAACCAGCGATACTTAGCTTTTATATAATAAACTTTTTAGCATGATAAAGTTTATATAATACAGTATATTAATGAGATTATTGTAATCAAAATAAGACCAAACATGATATAATTTGGACCACATTTAGTGATTCATACTTCTCACAAATAACTCATTATTTAATTTCACGATTAATTAATTAAATAATAAATATCCCAAATGAGAGGGCAACACGGAATACATACAAACAATGGTTGTACACTGCCAAACGCCGTCACAAATACAAGGTCGAAAGGCACCCCGAAAGAGAAACATATTTAAACGTAGGTACTTCGGCCGCACGACGATTTAGCGTGTGTGTGTTTTGTTCTCGTGTTAGCCTAAAGCTTGCTTGTGTTTTATTGTTTTTGTGTAAGGAAAGTAATTTCTTGATATAATACATAAAAATTGCTTAAGTTTATAGTCTTTTACCGAAATTTAAATGTCTGATAAAGGTTAGTAACTAAATAAACGGTATCAGTTAACTGACACAAACTTTCTCCCAACTTACTGTAGTCAAAATAATATTGTTTTTAATCATTTTATTTACTACTTTTTAGAACAAAACAAAAAAATAATATTCTACCTACGTCAATCGTATAAAAAAGTTATTGTCCCAGGCGGGATTCGATCGCGCGACCTTTGAATTACTGGCCGTCTTCTCTACCATTGTGCTATCCCTTGCGGCCGTTGCCGTGATGCTAGATTGACAACATAAACTTGTTTATTTTTTAACATTTCCCCATAATTATGAAACGCCGAAGTTTTGATAAAAGCGGTTGGTGTCATTTTGTTTGGCATCTTAAGCACTATAAATACTGAAAATTTGATCAAAATCGTTAGAGCCGTTTTTGATAAATTTGCATTTTTGTCGTTTTTTATTGGTTTTTAGGGGTAAATTACCCTTAAAAATTAAAAATTCAAAAAAATGAAAAAAATGCCTGGAGATATTAGGGTTTAGTACCTACATACCAAATTTCATGAAAATCGGACCAATAGTGTCCCCTCTGGTCGTGTATACATACTGACACACTGACAGACAGACACCACGTTAAAAACACTTTTTTGGGTTCAGGGAGCACCAAAACAAAAAATTCCACTAAAAATGTTTTTGGGTTCAGGGAGCACCAACACAGATAATTGCACTAAACAATTTTTTGGGGTTCTGGGAGCACCAAAACATATAATTCAACTGCAAATTCAAATTCGAACGTTTTTACGAAAACAATACTTTCTCCATATACTACGTATAGGGTGGAGAAAGTAAAAAAGGGACATTTTGCCAAGTTTTTGCTTAAAATAATATGTGTCTTTAAAATTTGCTTTGTGCAAATACAAGTACAAAAATAGTTACAGTACATTACGTGTGTAGGCCTACTTTTCTTACAAAAAGTAAGCATATTATCTGCACCCTTTAACTTGCCAAAGATATACGTAAAATAGGGGTTTTAGAAGTGACCATTTCAAATTTTTTCTGGGGGAGTATTTACGTTTAGTTCGGCAGCGTTCCGGTACTGGAAAAATTACGAGTAAAGCCCTGCCTAAAGTTGAACTTTTTCCTTTCGCTACTGAACATTTTTTATTTCTTGAGTAACAAAATAACTTTTACAATTTTGTATCAATAAATTTTTTAATTGCATATATGATTTCTTTGAACCTTTCTCTACAAAAAAAGGATCAGAGCACTTTTGGATTGGGATTCATTTAATATTTTTGGCGAATTTTAGCACAAAGTTAATATTGTAATTTGCTAAACAGCGTATACAATTAAAGGTACTAAAATGATATTCTCTTTTACCTGCAATCCCCATAATTCTTCTAGTCATAATTTTACTTTCTCACTATACTACAGT
>JAGFPH010004877.1:29618-40083 GCA_018207615.1 Philaenus spumarius | reverse complement strand
ATATATATATGAATTTTAATGACACCCCAAAACGTGTTCTGGGGACCATGATCGGTGCTAATTTGCTACTCCCGACCTTGGGTCTCACCATAAGGGCCACTGCAATAGCTCATTTTTCCTATGGAAATTCGCTAATAAAAGCTTAGGCCTACTTTAGTAAGTTTACTATTTAAACTTTGAAAACTAAATAATTTTTCTAATTACTGTATAGAAGAAAGTAAAATGGTGTGCAATATTTTGCATGGATGATTTTTTTAAATGATATATTATTCTTAATTAGATTAATTATAGGTTATTGTATATATAACGAATTTCAAGTTCTGAACCTTTATATAACGAATTTTTTTATTGGGCTGACCTTACGTGTTTTATTTGCAAAATTTACTTTTTATTGCAGTTTATTATTGCACTCCCCAAGCATTACGAATTGAGGAAAAGTGGGACAAAATACCTAATGAAATATCAACATTTGCTTATAGCAATAATTTGATCCTGACATTAAAAAGAGGCCAATTAAAAGGAATTGGTTCATGGTGGAGCTGGCAATTGATGAAACAATTTTACAGAACCAACTAAAAAACTGAGGGTTGAGGCTTTTCTTTCACTTTTGGATTCCCTCTGCTCACAAATCGAAGACCGATTTCCAGAAAAATCATTGGCAATGATAAATCAAATCTCACATTTTCCCCACGAGGGACTGCTTGACGTAGCCGAGCTTGAAAAGGGACAACTTTTTAACAATTCAAGCTTTGATGATCTATGTTTATATTACAAAATTGACAGTGAACTCATCCTATCAGAGTTGGAAACATTCAGTAGTTTTTACAAAGTAGCGTACAAAGAAATAAACATTTCAGACATGATATTCATCAGACGGCGAGATGTCATCAAGCCAAGAAGAAACCTTTTCAAATTTAACTGTACAGAATTCTTCTTTCTTTCGCAGCCACTAGTTGTACTGCCAAGAGAACCATGAGTAGACTAAAACTTGTTAAAAATTGACTTCACTGCAGTATGGGTGACAAGTAGTTGTCTAGTCTATTAATTTTAGCCTCTGACATTTTCAAAGCAATTCCAAATGACGACATAATGAACAAATTTGCATTGACGACATAAAGAAAAAAATAACTTTTATTGTTTAAATCGTTCAAAGAATCACAGAAGTTAGAAGAAGTAAATGTTAAATAGAAAACTGTACAAACAATTTCATGTTTCACTTCTTAATTTCTGGACTAAGCCAATGTATTAACAAAAATACTGATTTTGGTCGCTAAGATCTTCAACTTTTTTAACTTGTTCAGTTATAATTTATCATATTAATTGTTACTAACACCCTGTACTGCAATATAATTCATTAGAGTAAACTATTTCTTATACTGTTAAATACTTCTTATTTGAACACTACAAAATCTCTGATTCCTGATTGGATTAATATCGCAGATATGTACAGTGCGCTAGGTTCATGCCATTTACTGTTACAAAACAAGAGCTACTAAGGTTAAGGTTTATTGTTTATAAGGGGGTAGTCACATTTGGGGGGGGGGGGGGGCACCTCTGGGCCTATATTTATAACTTCACGTACAACTACTTTCGACGCCATTTTCAACTAAACTAAATTGAAACTGTTTTTTAAATTGATCAGTATCTATTGAAATGTGTGAACAAAAACTAAGTTGAATTCAACTTTTGTTGATCAACTATAATCCTTCAATTGAACTTGACTCGTGAGAACGCGCCTTTACTAAATGCATTGTTCAGTTATATAAAGTCAGAGATTTTTATCGCCGAATCGTACAATATGTTGAAATGAAACTGTAGCTGGTAGTTAAGCAATTGGTTGTTGTTGTGTTTAAAGGCTTTGTATACCTCGAAATTATCTATAGCGTTCATAGGCTATATATCTACCCGTCACGCAAAAATGGATGGGATCAAAGTTGGTATTAAAATTGGTGAATATATGATCGGTGTCTATTAAATGGCGAGCGTAATTTGATTTGTTTCCGTCTATGTTTTCTTCGACAATTTGGTTCAAAGAAAAACATACACACAACAAGCGGATGGACAAAACAAAAACTAAATATGTATCCACAGAGCACGGCAACATTCTCCACAGAATTTTAAACAACACTCTCCATAAACTAAACATAGGCCCTAAGTGTGGCTTTCCGCATAGTGGCGGTGCGGAGGGGGGCGGTAGTTTCGAGGGGCGCCGCGACCCGGGCATATAAAAATATATAAAAAATAAAATGTAGTAAACATATTATCATGAAAATAAATTTTACAATGAACAATATTTCATTAACATATCAAATAAAACTGATCCATAAATAATATAACCACGGATCATAAGTCTAAAACAGTAATATTGTTGTTGCACAATATATTTACTACCAGTTAACAATAATGCCTGCTAAACTTTAATAATCAATAAGCGAACTATTTGCTCCCCATCAAACAAATGTATTTAATTGATGTAAATTTATAACCACCAGGTGTTAGGTGTTGGGATGAGTTTGACGCTTATCTCGCGGCGTGGCACAACGCGACTTTTTGTATCATACGTAAATGGTATTAGCGCTTTTTTTTAACGTGACACTACGCTTCGCAGCGCGACTCACGTGACACGACAGACATGTGGCACAAACAGAGTTTCTCGCGCCACAGGTTACACGTCTAACGTGATCAGTCCTCCACTGTCGCTCAAAGGTTTTGGTGTCCAGTTATGCAGTTTCCATTATCACATTTGGAAAAGCTGTTACAGAATTAATTTAAAAAATGTTGAAAATAAAATTGAATTTATTTTAATAATAAATTTGAATTTTCAATGAACATTAAAAAAAAGTAATTTTTAATACATTTTTTAAAATAAATATGTAAATGTCCTTTTAATTGTTTATTAAATATTTGTTGTTAATGAATTAAAACTGTGTGTTATATTTTCTCTGCATTTTAATATGAAATAATTTTTAATAAAATATTTGGTGTTTGACATTAATATTTTAAATGACCCCGTAAAAATTTTAAAACCTATGTCTTCTAAAGACATAAACTAACAAGTGAAAATGTTTAAGGTATGTACATAGAAAAATATAATATGTATCATCCCGGCACTTCTGTGAGTTTCGGTTCATCCGGAAGTAGTTGGTAAAAACAGCAAGTAATTCTGGTAATTCTGAAGTCATTTTAAATTAGGTTAGATCTAATAAACATAGTTTTATCCGTGACTCATTCATTTAAACATTCTAAAAAATAAAATGAAGTAAAATACACGTGTCTACTAGATGAGAGTTGCGAGCAACTGCGTTGTAATATGCGTTCCCCAACGCAACGCGTGTGGCTCGATCGTATCATACAGCTCGCGCCAATTCATATCACACGCGTCAAACGTATCCCAATATGCGCCTAGCCTTAATGATGTGTGCGTAGTGTGTACCAACGTGACAGACATAGACAAAGTATAATCAACCCCTTCAAAGTACTGTATAAGCCCGTACTCGTACTATCGACCTTACACGTTAAAGCTCGGGTCCCTAAATTCAAAACTATGAAGTTGGCAACCAATTTCAATGTTAAAATATCCTAACCATACCTTCACTTTTAAGCATATTTTTGTGTTATTTTCGTCGAAAAAACAAAAGGTGTATTTTTAGCGAATTTCCATAGGAAAAATGAGCTATTGCAGTGGCCCTTATGGTGAGACCCAAGGTCGGGAGTAGCAAATGAGCACCGATCATGGTCCCCAGAACACGTTTTGGGGTGTCATTAAAATTCATATATATATATATATATGTGTTCGCACTCTAGCGGCCGCATTTTAAGTCCGATTTGGTTCAAATTTGGTATACATGTTGGTTGTCTATGTCGCTCGAACAAGTTCGTTAGCCAAAAAAATCCAACAACCGGAAGTACGTTTTTTGACCGGAAGTAACTATTTTTTTAGATTTTTACTACGAGAATGAATTTTTTTAGAGTTTTTTCTAAAAATATAAATGTAGGATGTTATTCTGCACATTTTGTTTTTACGCGACCTTATAGCTTGCTTGGTTCCCCCAAAATCGATCAAAACGTAAAATACCATAAAAGTACCCGGTTCGAAGCCAAGTGCAAACTCTCGAAGCCACTAGGAGCAAACAAATTCTACTAATATATTGCGTACACACAGACAGCTGTTCAACGCCTTCGTGAGTAGACCTATTTCCCAAATTGTTGGTTGAAACTCTAAAACATAGGAATATAAACTTAATTTTGGAAATTTGCTCACGTCAGCGGCTCAGCTGCGTGGTCGAATTATTTTTTCTTAAAGTAAAATAGATTATGGGCGTTGATTGCTAAGGTTTTTGCAATATCTCTTTTTGCAACTATGTACAAAATTAATAAATTAAACTATTTATATCATATGTTTATGAAAACAATAAAACGAATTATTTTTGAAAATGAATTCGACAATTAACATCCGCATATGACAGTACTTCAAAATGAAACCAAATTTTAAAATTTATTCCAAGAATTAACAAAAAACATTACTAATTCTGTAACATTTTTCTTATGGGAATCAGATTCAATATGGCGGACAGGGTATCCTTCCCTTAACCGACAAGTATTTTCACATGAAGAAAATAAGAGGTTTGACATAAATGTAATTATAACAACTTACAAGATTTTGTAAATAATGAACCTTGATGTTAAAAGTTGCAGCTTTCTTTCCCTTTTAAAGATGATAAATTATATTATGAATATTAAAGCTTGCATGTTCTTTTGAGTATGATAATTCATAGCATTGTCATATTTAATTACAATGCTACGAACATATAGTTTGGTTATGTAAAGAATGTCTTATACTTAAATAAAATTACTTTCACTTCAATTTAGAGTAAACTAACAGGTAGTAGGTACGATCGTAGGTGGGATTGCTTACTGGTGGAGAGGAGGGGTAATCTAGAGGCGATAAGTTGCGACTATCTTGTACCTGCGGGGGAGCGCCAATCAATGTAGTTACCACACTGTTTCCGCACCAACAACAGTGTACAGAAAATTCTCCGCCGCAAAGTTCTTAGACCGGTTGAGGAAAAAAATGTTAATTGCGGTGATTGTGATAAATTCTATATAGGCCAAACTGGAAGTCCTTTCTTAAAACGGTTTAAGGAACATTTGCCAAAGACGGAAACAAATCAAATTACGCTCGCCATTTAATTGACACCGATCATCAATTCGCCGATTTTAATACCAACTTTGAACCCATCCATTTTGCGTGAAGGTTTATATATGAACGCTATAGAGGAATTCGAAATATACAAAGCCTTAAAGACCAGCTACAGTTTCAGTCCAACATATTGTAGGATTCGGTGATAATAGTCCTAGGGCCCAGGCCTTTCAAATTTTATGATTACCTAATTCTTGAGACTTCGTATACCTCTTATTTAAGTCGAGCCGGACAACATTTTTATTTGCAACTATGTATTCTCCTTTGAGAACCCGGCAAAGTAATTGATTTGATGCGGTAAAAAAATGTATAGTCTAAACAATAATCTTTTTTTAAATCGAAAGTTTGTTTTATGTAGAAAGCGAAAAACATTTTGTCGGGCAAATATTATTGGTCATTTTTGCGCGTCCGACACCCCGAACATGGCAAAGATATGACGTCATACAATTTAGTACCTAACTGCTGATTTTTTCAGAATCGTTTATAAAATATATATATAACTAAGTGGTAACCTTGTCCGACAAAGTTTTTGGGGCATACTTGTTGTCGGACGCCTTAAAGTTAAGGGTTTTACGCAACCCCTATATTTATGACCTAACATAAAATTTTTATTTTATATTTTTTTAAATAATATTTCAAACACATTGAACCATCTGTCCGACAATAATATTGGGGATTTTCGAAAAAAAAGAAGAAAAACATACTAATTTAGAATATTATATTAAAAGTAGCATACATTAAGTAGTTCTACATATCAAAAAAGCAATATTATATGGATATTTGAAAACAAATTACTATGTAGAAACTGACAAAATTTATTTATATATAATGAATAAATATTTAGTAATTATTATACTGTACTTACATATCAATTTAATAGATTTACATTAATGTAAGCTTATAATTATCAAGTACATTATTGTTATAAACAAATTGTAAACATTTATACATCAGGGTGGTTATAGCTGAATACTTCGTTATTAAATTAAAAAATATAAATTCAATATTCTTACAAGCACCATTTAATGTTTTGAAAACCAAACTTGTAATCCATTCAAATCTTATGCCAAAGTTACCTTGTACACACTATAGGCCAGGTATATTATGTGTCTTTGTACTTGGTTCCAAAAACATCTCCTCTCTCAATAAGTGAAAGCGTTTTAGTAAGTATGCTTGTAAAATTCCGTTATTAGCGAATTTCCATAAGAAAAATGAGCTATTGCAGTGACCCTTATGGTAAGACCTAAGGTCGGGATTAACAAATGAGCACCGATCATGGTCCCCAGAACACTTTTTGGGGTGTCGTTAAAATTCATATATGTATATATGTGTTCGCCCTCTAGCGGCCGCACTATAAGTCCGATTTGATCCAAATTTGTTACACATATTGGTTGTGTACATCGCTCAGACGAGTTCGTTAGCCAAAACAATTCAACAACCGGAAGCACGTTTTTTGACCGGAAGAAACGATTTTTTTAGATTTCCCTACGAGAATGAATTTAGACTTGTTTCTAAAGATATACACTTAGGATGTTATTTTGCACATTTTGTTTTTTACGCGATCTTATAGCTCGCTTGGTTCCCCCAAAATCGATCAAAACGTAAAATACCATAAAAGTACCCGGTTCAGGGAACCGGAGTTTTGCCTACGGGTGTCAGGTAGATGGGGGGGGGATGCCGTCGGCAACCTCTTGGTGCTGAGATTTGCCTACGGTGGGGGCGGGAGAAAGAGAGTGTGAGGGAGGGAGAGAGACACCGTTTCTTGTAGTGATTATTAAAGAGCATCCACCTTTCTCGTAATTATAATACGACGAAATATTATAATTATACAAATATTATAATCATACTGTTATCGGCAAAATACTGTGACTAAACAGTTTAGGTAGCCTAAGTCCTCTAGTTTTTTTTAATTCTAATTGTATAAAGTGATAATACGACGAAATATTATAATTATATACATATTATAATCATACTGTTATCGGCAAAATACTGTGACTAAACAGTTTAGGTAAGTCCTCTAGTTTTTTTTTAATTCTAATTATATAAAGTGATAATACGACGAAATATGATAATTATACAAATATTATAATCATACTGTTATCGGCAAAATGCTGTGACTAAACAGTTTAGGTAAGTCCTCTAGTTTTTTTTTATTCTAATTATATAAAGTGATAATACGGTACCTGTAAAGTGATAATTTTTGTACCTGGCAGAATTCTTTTTTTTTTATAATCGCTAGAAGAGTCTCTTTGTCTCTCTTCTCTACAGGAATCTCTTTCTCTCTCCCCCTCCCCTCTCGCGCCCACCCCCAACCGTAGGCAAAACTCCGCAGTATGAGGAATTCGCGGATGGGGACCCTTTCTACCTGATACCCGTAGGCAAAACTCCTACACTCCCCGGTTCAAAGCCACATGGTAGATTTGATCTTCTCATCCGAGGCCGGCGGACGAGTTTTTATGCTGCGAGTGTAACGAAGGAGCGCGTGAGTAGAAGCTGGAGGTTTAGTCGCAATCAAATTCTACTAATATATTTCGTACACAAGCAGCTATTCAGCACCGTCTTGAGTAGACCTATTTCCCAAATTGTTGGTTGAAATTTCCAATTAAATGAATACAGCTCGTGGTTTAACCTCCGAAAGTTAGTAGTTTATATCAAAGTTAGCTTTTCAAGCATCGGATTTGTGCTCTAAAAATTTAGCAAAATATATTGTTTTTTGTGACGTTATTTGAGGGATTCCAATCCTCAATATAGGCAAAAAAAACATATTTTTTTGTTTTTTGTTTTTTTTTTTGTTGATTGAACATTGTAATAATGTACGCATATAATAGGATGGTGCGTTAAAACATTTTTCGAGTTTTTTCTCCTAAGATAAGAGTTTAGTTTTTTAAATTTTAATAGTATTACGAAGATCGTGATGTAGAGTTTTTAATGAAATTTAAAAAATATTCCACTAGAATAAAAATTTTCAGCCTAAAATTATTTACAGACTTTTTATAATTTTATAACGAACTATTTGCCCTAAAATTTAACGCAGGAGACAAATTTTGCAAACGGGTTTGTTATGCCCTTCTAAATGATTAAATGATATAAATAATATTTTAATCAGCTTTAGCACTATATAACTAACTGAGAAATAATGTATAGTTTGAATTAAACTGCGCCTCCCGTTTACAATTTATAGATTTATTTAAAAATTTCACTTTTTTTTTGTCGGACTAATTATTTGCCTCAATTTTTTTGTCGGACAATTGAATCACTGATCACAAAATAAGACATTTTACATGCACTATTTTTGTCCGACAAAAGGTCATAATTATAGGGGTTGCATGAAACCCTTAACTTTAAGGCGTCCGATAACAAGTATGCCCAAAAAACTTTGTCGGAAAGGTTACCACTTAGTTATATATATATATATTATAAACTATTCTGAAAAAATCAGCGGTTAGGTACTAAATTTTATGACAAAGTCATAACTTTGTCATGTTCGGGGTTGCGGACGCGCAGAAATTACCAATAATATTTGTCCGACAAAATGTTTTTCGCTTTCTACATAAAACAAATTTTCGATTAAAAGAAAGATTATTGTTTAGGTTATAAATTTTTTTATCGCATCAAATCAATGCCTTTGCCAGGTTCTCAAAGGAAAATGCCCCGCTACCGAGAATTGTTGCAAATAAAAATGTTGTCGGACTAGACTTAAATAAGAGATATACGAAGTCTCAAAAGTTAGGTAATCATAGCCTTTTAAAGGCCTGGGCTAAAAGAATGTAGGACCAATGAATACTTAAATGTTTTAAGTATTCATTGGTAGGACTCTAATCAACTGAACAAAGAATTTAATCAGTAGTCGTTCGACCGCGATATAAAGTAGATGTCTTCACGAATTACATGTCATAGTTGTGTGTTTTGTGTTGTGAGTTATATGTTTTTGTGTATATGTAATGTGAACCTTTTAATGTTTTAATATCTGATGATGAAACATATGTTTCAAAACGCGTCATAGACATACACTGAACGAAGTCACACGACGGATACAAGGTAAAATTAGTTATATCTATTTGTGACTTGGATACTTATACAATGAGTTTAAAATTATTGTAAGGTAATAATGAATACTATTATAATTTGTCTGGAAATAAATAAATGGCCATAAGAAAATGAAGGTTAAAAAATAGATACAAGTAGCCTATTACATTAAAAACATACTATTAGTGTCATTGATCCATTGTTCAAAAAAATTTATTTCTTATTATCTTGATTCTCTTGCCAAACATACGTCCCACGATTTTGGAATAATATAATAGCGTCAGAAAAACATAAAAGGACATAATAATTTTAATAACATGAAGGTCTAATAGTCTGTACCTATTCAAGATGCAAAACAATACGGCATCGGCGACCGGCGCCTACGGCTACTGGTACCTAAAAATACTAAAATATAAAAAATTATAGGCAATTATAAATAAATTGGTAGGCCTATAAGTTACAAACTCTTACCTTCGTCCTACACTACTTGAAGAAATCCTTCAATGACGAATTCTAAACAATACTAATTTATAAACACTAAAACAGTTGACTAAAATCATTAACTGTTCCCTCAAACAAATCTAAAACTGACAATTTTGTAAAACTGACAACTGAACTTAGTAAATTGATAGACAATGTACAAGTATGAAGTACTTACTGTACGTACAATCCAATCAGTAAACTGAGCAGTGGGCGTGTGCAGACTGACGTGGACACAGCCGGACGTAAACCACGTGACACACAACACAAGTCAAGTAGAGAATTGTTTTAATAGTTCGTTGTTGAGGGAAAGGGCACAGGGAGGGGAGAGGCAGAGGCACACTAAAAATAGATATCAGCGCTATGGACACTGGACAGGGAGCCAGGGCTCGAAAACCCACGTGATAAGGTACACAATTTTTAGGGCCCCTCATGAACTACTTGGGTAGGGTTGTGAAAAATGCTTTGTCTTACTCGTCAGACCGGGGGCTTCGACGCTACAGATTTTCAAAATTTTGAAAAGGACCAAAATTTTTGTAGGCCCTATAAGGTACATGGTGTCCTTTAACGGCATTTTTACTGCAATTGCCCCCAGAACTCAAAACCGTTTAGTAAGACAACATATTTGTGAGCTTTAGACGAATAAGACAAATCAAAATTTTGAAAAAGGGACAAAAATTACGTCATATGGTACATGGAAATTTCTTGCTTTATCAAGTCAGTATTAGTCTTGAGCTCACTAAAACGATTAGTAAGACA
>JAGFPH010004877.1:12269-29608 GCA_018207615.1 Philaenus spumarius | reverse complement strand
CTGAACTCAAACCCGTTTAGTAAGACAAAATATTTGTGGGATTCAGACAAATAAGACAAAATCCAAATTTTGAAAAATGGAAAAAAATTACATCATATATGGTACATCGAAATTTCTTGCTTCATCAAGTCAGTACTAGTCTTCAGCGCACTAAAACGCTTAGTAAGACAAATATTTTGTTGATTTTAAGACATAAATTTTCCAAAAATGGACTAAAACCTACGCGATACATACCGTTAACGACAAGACTTTTCTGAAGAAAAAGGAGAGATGTATTAAGAAGTAACAATGAACTAGATTATTGCACTCTATTTCCTTAGCTACCTTTTCTTGTAAAAGTTTAGTCTTAGACAAGCATAAAAATGTAGTACATGTGTCCTAAATCTATTGAATCATGCGCGAAATTTTGGTAAAAGAAGTTTCTGGGTTAGGGGCCACAATATTTTAAATTAATTCAATTACAGTCACTGCCGGTAGAGTAGTACCTAGCACATTGACCTCGCACTCATGGAAGTAAAGAGAATTTTCCTGTGTGGGTATACGTTGTAATCGCACATTAAAGAACTCAATCTAGGGGTTTTACTTACCAATGTTGATTAGTTATTTATTCTACTTCCTACTTCTTCAATCGTCAATAAACCTGTGGTTAATGTAAGGAAACCTGAAATATTGTGTGCTACCACACAAAAAACTTTATTGTGTTTGTTCAGGATTTTGCAACAAACTTGTTTGAAGGTTAATATGAAATATTGTTTGTATGTACATTTGTTTTTCTTGTACAGTTGTTTAGAGTTTTTCAGGAAAAAACAGTAAATAAAAAGCTCTTGGACGTAACGAACTATACTTTATTTAAATTAGGAAGTATACTTTTCATTAAAAGTATTGTTTTTGGCAAGAAATGGAATAACTTGATAACTCAGACAAATTTGAATTTTTTTCAACATAATAATAACTGTAAAACCTACACAACTAAAAAAATAATTCGACCACGCAACTGAACCGCTGACGTGAGTTGAGCGAATTTCCAAAATTAAATTTATATATGTTTTTGGCTTTCAAACAACTATTTGGGAAATATATCAACTCATGTAGCTGCTGCCAGCATGTACTAAATATATTGCCATCTGTCCATCGGTCACCAAGGTAAAAGCCGTGGATTTAATTATGGTATTTTTACGGTATTTTACGTTTTGATTGTTTTTGGGGGAACCAGATGGGCTATAAAGTCGCGTAAAAAACAAAATGTGCAGAATTACTTCCTGTATCTATTTATTTAAAGAAAACTTCAAAGTTTATTTCTAGTACGAAAAATCTCAATTTTTTTTACTTCCGGTAAAAATTTGGTCTACTTTCGGTCAAAAATTTGGTCTACTTCCGGTAATTTTTTTTGCTAACTAACTCGTCCAAGTGACTTAGAAAACCAACCTGTGTACCAAATTTGGACCAAATCAGACTTAAAATGCGGCCGCTGGAGTGCGAACACATATATACATATATATATATATATATATGAATTTTAATGACACCCCAAAACGTGTTCTAGGAACCATGATCGGTGCTCATTTGCTACTCCCGACCTTGGGTCTTACCATAAGGGCCACTGCAATAGCTCATTTTTAATATGGAAATTCGCTAATAAATAAATATTCTATATTTATTCCTGTAGCCTTTCTGGGTTGTTAATAATTTAGTCATAACATTATCTTCTTTTCTTTTACTTTTATGGCTATGTTGTCGAACAATCCTTATTAATTATATATCTTGTAGTTTTTATGAAAAAAAGTCAATTTAAACTATTTTAACAAATACGAAAAAAATCTATTGAAAATAAATACTAATGTTATTTTGTATTAGGCGTGGAAACCTGGTAGAGCTGAACTGATGTGTCCTAATTTGTATGCAAGCAGAGTCAAATTAAACAAAACGCCGATTTTTCCCAAACCCGAAATCAATCTAAATAGTGCGATGTTGTTTTATTGACTGCGTGTTTTTCCATTTGAAACTCCAAAAACTATATCTGAAGCGATCGCTTTCATTCGTGTGGTAAATTTGTGTCTGTGAACATTTGAACTTTGGGCCGGAAAATAAGGTCTGCAGAAGATGTTAAAGTAGATGAGGTCCATTCTTCTTTGTTTTATTATTAATTTTTTTTACTTCTTTTTCATTTTTGCCAAAACCTGATTCAGTTTTGATAATTTTAACCGAAGCTTGTTCTGAAAACGGCTTCTGCAAATACCGTGATCAGTGATAAGAACTGTGAAGTCTGATTCACCTATAGATCGAAGAATGTTGTAATTATTTAAAATTCGGCATTCCTCTCTTATACTTTTTTCAAAAGATTCTGTCGTGCACTTAATTAGTTGCTGGTTAACGTAGTTGACGTTAATTGTATTTTTGTTGCAAAATTTGCAAACTTGGTCTAGTACCTGTCTACCTTTAGACATAGGAACATTGGCGGATCCAGGGGGGCTATGGGGGCTGCATTCCTCTCCTTTGGGTTATTATATTTTTGTTTTGTTTATTGAGTAGTCTCAGGCAACATAACTTGTATCGAATATTTCACCCACAAAGTATTAACCTATCTCAATAAAACAAAAACCATTGGAAAGGAAATGGTTTAAAATTTAATTTTTGCATTTACAAATTTCTTCTAAAACGTATAGGCTATTAACATTGTAATCATCATTGTAATATTGTAGTCTAAATCAATTGATGCCGCGCGAGTAAGCACAAGCAAAAGACTCAAACTCGTCACTTTTTAAAAGCACAGACTTGTTTTGAGAAGAATATAAGGACTCCTATGGATTCGTCAAGATTTGAACTTTTACCACGATCTTCCAAACATTCGTCACATTTATAGTTTCTTAGATATGAAGTTTTCTGTAAACCCTTCCAATTTGACAGTTTTTAACCAATGAGAAAGCACATTTTGCAATCGATGTATCTATTACAAATTCGTATAATGATTTTTATATCTATTTGAAGTGCAAGTTCTATATTTTCGTTTGATGTAAGGAAAACCCAAGGTCAAGTAAAGGTTGCCTCATAGTCATGTAAACAAACTCGAAACCCCCTGTCCAGTGACGTCATTGTAGTACAAAAACGCCGCTATCATGGGAGATGTATGTTTCGTCGTACAAGTAAAAACCCTGATCAGTGTCTAGTTGTACTACAACTACGTCACAGCCCCCACTCCACTTTTTTTGATATTTCCCGAATGAGGCAACCTTTACTATCTATCGACCTTGAGGAAAACCTGGTTTAGTGTTCCGAGGCTATTCGGATATTTCCGTGAAATATGTTCATTTTCAACGCCCTGGCCACGTTAGCCGTTACCTTTTCCCGTCTGGTTGGAACTGTATACTTTAGGTTTGTCAGATTTTTCTTTAGTTGTTCTAATAAGGCTATTTAAAATTTTCAAGTATACAGTTAATTTTCATGATTTACTCTCTACAATTTGTTACAGTAAAATTCCATTCTTGGGAAAAGCATGTAATCCTTAATTTCTACTCAAAATGGATGCTCGTGAAATAGTCTAAAAAGACGTTTTCAAGCACTGTATTCCAACAAAATTATTCTATCCATCAGCATTTTCTGAGGTAGATTTGTTTTAATTGAGGCAATTTTTCTTCTAGCGTATTCTCATAGTTGTAGTCCAAAACTGTAGGGAAATTTTATAACACATCTCTGTATTTGCTTGACTTGGACTTTCTTATTTTTTTGCGGGACAAAGTTGACATTTTTCCGCAAACAAAAGTGGATTCGTTGCTTTGATTTAGGATCTCCAACGTGAAGTATGCATACTGGTTTCACAACAGCCATTGTTTTAACATCTGCAATGAGAAACATTCATACTAACAACTGGGATGTAATAAATTAACAACATTTATTCCGTTATAAAAGTGAAATTGATCAACATTCTAAATAAAATATAATTTAATGAATAACGCTAGAACCAATATCATGTGATTTCCGATCAAGTTTATCTTGTTTTTCAAACAGAAAGGTCACGAATATTGCGTTACACGCAAAGCAGCCGAAAAAAAAATACAAGTTGACTGGAGAATTGCTGTGAATAGATGATGGATTTTGTGGAAAAATATGTTTAGTTACATACATATGTATTTTTACATAATTCTTTACACTCACAGTAAGATATTACTATTTAAACATTTATGTAGTCTCAATTTCCTAATATTCCGCTATTATTGCAAATTAAATATATAAAAAAAATTATTACGAGGAGTGGTGTTTACGTGAATCATCGACATGAAATTTTTTAAATTCAATTCAGCATGAAAAATACATTGAAAAAGAACTTATTTCAGAAAGTTTTACATGCCGTTCGTATCGACAGGCATCAAAGTTATTTTATTTATTTTTTTGTTTTGAGTTTTGTATTGTCTTCTTCAAATTACGTCAATAATATATATCTTGGAATAATATCTTGGTTAAAAATAACCAACGAATCGGACAATTGCTTAAGTAGGGTCATTAAGCGATTGGTGCTTGTTAACGAAAAATTATAACTCTTTCGGAACATTCTCAATAAATTCATAGTCACAGCATTCAAATTGGTTAGATTAGCTCAAGAAAACCTACAATTCCCCTTTACAACATGGTTTTAAATTTGTATCTGTTAACAATAATTAACAAAAGTTATTTCCTTTACCGACCTAGTGGACGACCTAGTGGCTTACCCATGTTAGGTAAAACAAAGTGATAAATCAATCACATGTTAGAACGGAAGAATATTAATAAAATTGACTAACCTGATATTGCAGACGACAATTGCCATCATCGAAAATCGAACAAATTTTAACAGACAAATTAAAATAACTCGCACTAGAACTCTACTTGGTGGAAAAGAAAAGTCACAGTAGACGCTAGAATCGCCTGACTGATCTAAGAAAATGATACGCGTTTCCAGTTAGACCAGGTAGTCCATTTCTGACTAATGTTTGGCTCTTAAACATTTGTTTGTTTGTTTAAGAGTAGGAAAGCCCACACAAATGTTGTCTTACTATGCGTTTTAGTGTGCTCAAGAGTACCGGAACACGTAATTTGTATCTCTTTTTCAAAATTTGGATTTTGTCTTATTTGTCTACAGCCCACTAATATTTTGTCTTACTAAACTGTTTTGAGCTCTGGGGGCGATCGCAGTAAAAATGCCGTTAGCGGGAAACGTGTACCTTATCCCATAATGTTTGGTCCTTTGGAAAATTGTTGTTTTAAAATAAGAAAGCCCACAAAATTTGTGTCTTACTAAGCGTTTTAGTGAGCTCAAGACTAATACTGACTTGATAAAGCAAGACATTTTCATGTACTATATGTCGTAATGTTTGTCCTTTTTTTAAAATTTTGATTTTGTTTTATTCGTTTAAAGCCCACAAATATGTTGCGTAAGGCAAGAGTTTTGAGTTCTGGGTGCAATTGCAGTAAAAATGCCGTCAACGGAAACCATGTACCTTATTGAGTAATCTTGGTCCCTTATCGAAATTTTGAAAATCTATAGCCCCCGGTCTGACCGGTCGTTATGCCCCCGGTCTGACGAGTAAAACAAAGATTGTTTTACAACCCCACCCAAGTAGTTCATGTGGGGCCCTCAAAAATGTTGTACCTTAACACGTGGGTTTTGAGCCCTGGCTCCCTGTCCACTAGGCGATGCTAAACGCACTTTGCTTCAAAAAACAATGTTCGCACTGTATGGAGTATGGAGTGATACAGTTATACTGGATGGAGTGATGGCAGAGCAGTGCAAAACCCCGCATACAAAAGTGCAACCCGTGTTAGTTTCATTTCATAATAAATACGTATAAATTTCCACAAACTGTTTTTGGACTGTGATTATACTTAGTAAAATTAAAAATTAGTTTTCTCCCCCCCCCCCCCCCGCGTTGTCCAACTAGTTTTGCCGCCCTCAAAAATTTGGCGCTCTAGGCGGTCGCCTAACTCGCCTAATGGGTCCGCCGGCCCTGCTTCCCAGTGTAGTTACTTCAAACAAAAAATTGCTTCAAAACAAACAGATCCAAGTTTATTCCAGAGAGAAATTATTTAAAAATCAAAAGAAAGAAAAACTAGACCAAGATACAGCAACAAATGTCAACAACACACACAAGGGCCATAATAAGAACGCAAGAAAAAAATTATTAAAAAAGGAAAACAACCAACATATTGCCCTATTTCTGATAGTGATGAGTCAATGCATATTCAATATGAAGATCTGTCGTAATATAGAACCCATAAAAATTTTGTTATGCTGTAATATTAAATTCAAACAAGATTTTCATTTTATAACTGTTCATCTGAATCGATTATTTAAAGTTAATTTTTATTAATAAAATATAAATAATGTGTTTATCTTTTTTTAATCTATAATATTTAATATTAGTTACTTTTATTATACAAATAAATATTATTCTAATAATTAGTTTATTAGCAAATCGAGTGAATATTATTTTAAAGTAAAACATAAAAATCTATAAATTATTGTCTTTCTGCATTTAATGTTTTTATAGTTTTTCCTTATAATAGACCTTTGCTTGTTACTAAAACTATTTGAGATTTAGCAAGATAACTATTCAATACTTTGAATATGTTGGTGAGAGAGTTTCTTTTTGTACATTGCTTGAGAGCAAAATTTATAAAATAATACTAGTTTATTAAAACATTTACTACGATTCCATTGTAACACAAATAATAATCATAATAATATATAATTTTTCAAATATTAACTTGATTTGTGCAAACATTTTCTACTTACCTTTCTGAAGTAATAATTATATGTCATTACGTTTAGTGGGCTATTTAAACATAAGCATAAGTTAAGTGTAAAAAGTAAATGGTGTTCAAAGTATCACCAATGAATACAGAATACTATAAGAAGCACAGGGGTATAGGGAAAAAGTCTACGCTTTTCAGCGACTAGAAGACAATAGTTGGGCGACTCACCAACAGGAGCGCCAGCAGCAAAGCTTGACTGTATATTTCTCTCTCACTTCCTCCGCGGAAAACTAACATTTGCAACTTTCACTCACTACCCCTGACAACAACGGACCCTTTCTTAAACTGTTTCCTAATTACTCGTCGTTTGACACCAGCTATGTGTTTCTTTGTTAATATAGTTTAAAATAAGTAATTTCATTAAATTAAGTTATTATTAGTATTTTGTTTTAAAGTGATTATAGTCCTAGGGCTTTTCTTATTTAAGTCGAGCCGGACAACATTTTTATTTGCAACAATTCTCGGTAGCGGGGCGTTTTCCTTTGAGAACCCGGCAAAGTCATTGATTTGATGCGGTAAAAAAATTTATAACCTAAACAATAATCTTTCTTTTAATCGAAAGTTTGTTTTATGTAGAACACGAAAAACATTTTGTCGGACAAATATGATTGGTCATTTCTGCGCGTCCGACACCCCGAACACGGCAAAGTTATGGCGTAAAAAGTAAAAAATTTAGTACCTAACTGCTGATTTTTTCAGAATCGTTTATAAAATATATATATAACTAAGTGGTAATCTTGTCCGACAAAATTGTCGGGGCATACTTGTTGTCGGACGCCTTAAAGTTAAGGGTTTTATGCAACCCTTATATTTATGACCTAACATACCATTTGTATTTTATATTTTTTGTAATAATATTTCAAACACATTGCACCATCTGTCCGACAATAATATTGGGGATTTAAAAAAAAAGAGAAAACATACTAATTTAGAATATATTAAATGTAGCATACATTAAGTAGTTCTACATATCAAAAATGCAATATTATTATATGGATATTTGAAAACAAATTATTATGTAGAAACTGACAAAATTTATTTATATATAATGAATAAATATTTAGTAATTATTATACATTATTTACAAATCAATTTAATAGCTTTACATTAATATAAGCTTATAATTATCAAGTACAATATTAAACAAATAAAAGAGCACTGTGGCGACAAAATCACACTGATTTAAATAAAAACCCTGAACCACAAAACAAGGAACAAAAACAATAACTAAACAACTAAATTGTTTAACTATAAATAACTACGTAGTGTTAAAACCCTCTGAGGATGGTGACCATGTCATCGAAATGTACATAAGGGTAACGTATTAAACATAACTCTCAATTTAGTTGTTTAGTTATTGTTTTTGTTCCTTGTTTTGTGGTACGGGGTTTTTATTTAAATAAGTACAATATTGTTATAAACACATTGTAAACATTTTATACAAAGGGTGGTATAGCTGACTAATTCGTTATTAAATTAAAGAATATAAACTCAATATTCTCAATATTAAGCACCATTTAATGTTTATAAAATCAAACTTGCAATCCATTCAAATCGTATGCCAAAGTTACCTTGTACATACCATAGGCCAGGTATATTATGTGTCTTTGTACTTTGTTCCAAAAACATCTCCTCTCTCAATATTTGAAAGCGTTTTAGTATGCTTGTAAAATTCCGTTATAAGCGAATTTCCATAGGAAAAATAAGCTATTGCAGTAACCCTTAGGTAAGAGTTAAGGTCGGGAGTAGCACCGATCATGGTCCCCAGAACACGTTTTGGGGTGTCATTAAAATTCATATATGTATATTATGTTTAAATGTGTTCGCCCTCTAGCGGCCGCTCTTTAAGTCCGATTTGATCCAAATTTGGTACACATGTTTTTTGTGTAAATCTCTCGGACGAGTTCGTTAGTCAAAAAAATTCAACAACCGGAAGCACGTTTTTTGACCGGAAGTAACTATTTTTTTAGATTTTCCATTTTTTTTAGACGATAATGAATTTTTTAGACTGGTTTCTAAAGATATAAACTTAGGATATTATTTTGCACATTTTGTTATTTACGCGATCTTATAGCTCACTTGGTTCCCCCAAAATCGATCAAAACGTAAAATACCATAAAAGTACCCGGTTCAAAGCCACATGGTGGATTTTATCTTCTCATCCGAGGCCAACGGACGAGTAGATAAAATTTGTACATATTATTCTTAAGTTATATTAAAAAACTTAATTATTAGGTGCAAGCAATCGTAATTCAAATGGTATTCAGTTTTTTAATATAACTTAAGAATAATATGTACCAAATTTTATCAATCCATCTCTATATATATTAATATTAATTATTTTTAATATATAGAGGTAGTAACAGCGTTTTTATCACAAGTAACTTAGTTGCAGATTACAAAAATGCGTTTGGTTTATTTTTCTTAGTACCATTTAAGAAATAGGAGTAATTCATTTTATAGCTCTCTAGCTTAAAGAAAAGTAGAAAAAATAATATTTATTGTTTTATGGATATTTTTCAATTTTCACCCCTTAGACGAAAGTAATTTAATTGCTGGTGCATTACTTTTTACCACTTATGAAACAAAGATGACAACCAATAGCTCTTTAGAGCTAGTATAACAATTAATTAATTTATATTGTAAAGGGACTGTTCACCCCCAGTTCAACCATTAGACTGAAATATTTAAATTGTGTATTTTATTATTTCATTCCTAAACAACAATTAAAATTAAGAAGTGCCAACTTTCAGATCTATAGATTTGTGGGAACTTAGTAGAATCTATATTTATTTTTTAGGGGTTGTTTCAACCCTGAAAACTCAACATATAGGCCCTTGAATTCTAGCCTATGTTACTCAAAGATATGTAGCTCTTTATTAGTCTAGTAAAAATTAGTTTTCCATTGGTTCAGTAGTTTCAGAGATTACCCCATACATACAAACAAATTTTATCTAATTATAATAAAAGGAATGGTTCATTTTTTTTAAGTGTTTTTACGTGTTTGTAAAATGTGAACTACTTTTTGTGTGAAGTGAGAATGACACTGTGATTTCGAAACCACGGTCAGATTTCTCTGAGCAATAAGCGACTGTATTGAAGGTTAGTAAACGAAAAGTTTTATAATAATTTAACAGTTCAGGAAGTAGGAATTATCAACATGAAATCTTTATAATATTGTATATACATGTAACTTTACATATAGGCTATACATTCTCAGGCTGGATTATCGTAAATTTACCCTTATAATAAAGCTTTATAAATTTGTAAATAGAAGGAAGTAGGTATTGAAGTCATTACCATAGTTGGATGTCCACCTAGTTCTTCGTTACATGGTTCGTTAAACCTCAAAATCGTAGTCAACTCAAAACTACAACGATGTCAACTCAAAAGTCAAGACAACAGTCGTAATTTTGCACAAATTACTGCCAGACTGATTCATAAAATTTATTGAGAATCTCGGTTGGTCGGTTGGGTTTGTTGTTAATGAGCAAAATCAGACCAAGAGGACACTTAATATGAAAAATATTTCAAAAATTACTCCTAAAAGTAATACCAAAACATCAGTTAAAAAAGTATTTATTTCAAAACGCAAGCATTAGCTCAAGAGTGGAAAAAACGTTGTTTCCAATAGATAGGCCTACACCCAAGAGTTTATATTATTAGAGGAAAATTTTAAAATACCTTTTGTTTGTCATACAAAATTTAATTTTTTGTTCCAAAATGTTTTTGAAAAGTTTACAGTTTTAGAGATATTTGACATTGCAAATTTTTAATGGCTGCCATTTTAATAGTATGCTAAAGAACGTTCTAACTGCCCGTACAATAGTAAAAGGTTACGTAAAAAACACGTACATCAAATTTGAATCAATATCTTTTCTATACTAAGTGTTTATTAAAAAACACAAAATGTCGGATAATTGGAAATTCAGGCATTTCCAGACCTTTGTTTATTGAAACCTTTTTTCTTATTTCACCTTTAGAACAGCTTGGTTAAATTTTGGACAATATTTTCTAGACACCTGTTTAAGTATGCACGCTTCCAGTCCTTGATAACTGCAAAAAAATTATTTAAAGGATAACAAAGTAGTTTGATATGTTAATTTAAATTCAAAGTTTTAATTTAACAAAATTAAAACATACAATCTAGTTTTGTGTTCTATGTTCATTCGATTCCCTGTCCTTGTAACCCTCTCCAAATAGCAGCCCGTTTTCAATCTCCAAAAATATGCGCACCTTAGGTATAATTTGTAGTAAAATATTATAATCTCGTTGTAGATCATAAGGAAATGATGTAAGACATTCTAAGAAATCATCTAAGCAATTAGGCCTTGAAAGCGTGTAATTATTTTTTTAAAAGACTGACAATATCAATTTAAAACTACTCAGTTGGACATTATCTTTTGTTTTCCTACACAATATCGTCTTATCACTACTTAAATGCAATAACACAGACTCGTTGTGAGTTTATCAGAATACTCATTGAAAGCTCAAGTGGATATTGCATCATATGCTGGATGCGAAACTGAGATTGAGATTAAAACAGCTGTTGTAACGGCGGCCAATTTACCTTTACAAAGTTACAGTCTGTAACAGCTGATATGGGGAAGGGTAATTATAGAGCAAAATCTACTAATTCACAAGGTATTCAGGGTGTTTCAGGACAAATGTGCTTACTCCACAGGAGAATTTCTTTTATCAAATTAATGAAAAAATTTCGCATAAACATAGCTCCGAAAACGCTCAAGGAGCTACAACTCATGGAATTTCTTAACTTGATTTCTGCTCCAAAGCATGAATTAAGCTTTACTAAAACTAATTGGTCGAATTAACCTGTAAAATTTAATTAAACAGGTGGCAGAACTGAATACCCATTAGTTAACAAAAACATGAATTAAAACACAACAATTTGGTTGAAACAGCGTAATGTTTTACGTTTCGACTACAATAACTTAATTAATTCTGAGAAAATTTATGTAAATAAAGTCTATAAAAACCTATTATAGTTTGTTTTCAAATTCTTTTTTATTGAAAAACAAAGACAAACTATGAAAATCAGACGAGATAACGTGATAATAAGTTATTGCACTTCTTTGGAACTAATTTTATTAACAAATGTGTTTCTTTAACCACAGTATTTTTATTTAATACTAGCTGAATACCCGTGCTTCGCTACAGGGAATTTGTTTGTTGCATCACCATGATTCAAATTAATTGTTATATTTTTCTTTCATTTTCTTTCCTCTATTATTTTACGAAAGTGAATTATAACATTTATATTCAATTACTTTGGTATTTATTGCTCACTGGCTGTCCGTCAAACGTCTTCGTCATGGTATGTGTGCTAAATAAATTAAATAAATTCAAATTCAGAGTAAACGTCTTCTTTTTCAACCGCTAAATCTATAGACAGGTAAATTACAGTCTTAGCTGGATGTTGCAGATCACCCAGATACGTTTTTAATATGCGAATGCATAGATAGGAATAGTTTTGATCAGCTTACGTCTAAAATATTTTCTTAAAATTATCAAGTGCCAAATTTCAGCTCTCTAGCTTTAAGGAAAGAATACCAATTAGTATTGATTGTTTTTAGGGTTTGTTGTTACATTTTCAACCCTTAGCAGCACGTAACGAAATATACAACTGGTTTCCTTTTTATGTGTATCGTGTAAGAAATAAATGTACAAAATTTCAGCTCTCTAGTTTTAAAGATTGTATGAATATTAAAATTTATTGATTTTAGTGGTTGTTAACACATGTTCACTCCTAGCACCAAGTAAAAAAATTTAAAACTCATTTATTTTTCATGTGTGATTTGTAAGAAATATATGTATATATTTTCAGCTTTAAGGAAAGTAAACAAACAACATATATTGTTTTAGGGGATGTTTCAACCCTTAATGGCCAAATATTTTAAAATCCTATCTTAGTGAACCTAATATTTCACGTTCCTTAACGGTATTAAATTAATATTTATAGTTTTAAAGATTGTTACTAAATGTTCACCCCTTGGCGGAAAGTGATAAAATGTAAAACTTGTTTATTTTTTTATATGTATCTTGTAACAAATAGATGTACAAAATTTCAGCTTTCTTGCTTTAAGGAAAGTATAACAAACAATGTTTATTATTTTAGGGGTTGTTTCAACCCTAAAAGTCCAAATATTTTAAAATCCTTTCTTAGTTTGCCTCTAGCTCCTATTGAGCAATATGAATACCAAATTTCAAGTTTAGCAGGTATTCAATGAATATTTATAATTTTATGGGTTGTTACTACATTTTTACGCCTTAGCAGAACGTGACAAAATATTAAACTGGTTTACTTTTTATATCTATCGTGTAAGAAATAAACGTAAATTTTTTTAGTTTTTTAGCTTTAAGGAAATTATAAATTATAACACACAATACTTATTTTTTTAGGGGTTGTTTCAACCCTTACAGGCCAAGTATTTTAAAATCATTTCTTAGTGTACCTCTAGTGCCTATGAATAATATATACACCAAATTTCAAGTTCCTAGGTGGTAAGGTTTTTGATATATATAACAAACAATATTTATTGTTTTTGGCGTTGTTTCAACCCTTACAGGCCAAATATTTTAAAATCATATCTTAGTGTGCCTCTAGTGCCTATGAGCAATACATGAACCAAATTTCACGTTCCTAGGAGGTAAGGTTTTTGAGATATATAACAAACAATATTTAATGCTTTAGGGGTTGTTTCAACCATTATAGGCCAAATATTTTAAAATCCATTCGTAATATATGCCTCTAGTGCTTATGAGCAATATGTGTACCAAATTTCAAGTTCCTTTGTGGTAAGGCTTTCGAGATATTTAACAAACAATATTTATTGTTTTAATGGTTGTTTCAACCCTTACAGGGAAAATATTTTTAAATCATTTCTTAGTGTGCCTTTTGCCCCTATGACAAATACATGTATCAAATTTCACATTCCTAGGAGGTAAGGTTTTTGATACATATAACAAACATTATTTATTGTTCTAGGGGTTGTTTCAACCCTTACAGGCCAAATACTTTAAAATCATTTCTTTGTTTGCCTATGAGCAATGTGTACACCAAATTTCAAGTTCCTATGTGGTAAGTTTTTTGAGACATATAACAAACAATATTTGTTGTTCTAGTGGTTGTTTCAACCCTTACAGGGCAAATATTTTAAAATCATTTCTTAGTTTGCCTCTAGCTCTTATTGAGCAATATGAGTACCAAATTTCAAGTTTAGCCAGTATTCAATGAATATTTATAATTTTATGGGTTGTTACTACATTTTTACGCCTTAGCAGAACGTGACAAAATGTTAAACTAGTTTACTTTTTATATCTATCATGTAAGAAATAAACGTAAACATTTTTAGTTTTTTAGCTTTAAGGAAATTATAAATTATAACACACAATACTTATTTTTTTAGGGGTTGTTTCAACCCTTACAGGCCAAGTATTTTAAAATCATTTCTTAGTGTACCTCTAGTGCCTAAGAATAATATGTACACCAAATTTCAAGTTCCTAGGTGGTAAGGTTTTTGATATTGCAGCGGAAAATGTCCGTGCAATTCCCGAAATTTTGAATTTTTCAAATAATTTTTTGAACAATTCAACCTTTCTAGACTACTACGGGCATCATACGTATGTAGGTCATAGAAATGAAAGTCAGGGCAAGATGAGAGTTAGCTGGCGAAAAACGGCAAAAGTAACTTAGCCGAAATTATCTGATTTCTGAGGGAATAGCCGGGATTTAGGAATTTGTGAATTAGTGGTTTTATGTGGTCAATGCATTACGCTAAACGCTTATGTATTGGGCATCTAATTCCCGAAACGTAATAAGGGAAATTGCTTACGTAATATGCGTTCAAAGTTAAACAAAAAATTCAATTTAACTCAAAATCCAAAAGTAAGGGCATTTTTGGATTCAGGAAAAAATTCCAAAAAAGAAATGTCATAAGACAAAAGGTCATAATATTAATATTAAAGAAAATGCTTTAAAGTGGCGAATTTTGTATAATAAAAAAGTACATAAAAAATAAAGTTATTTTAAATATAATGTATACAAAGTATTATTTAAGTAAAGTTTTAATGGAAAATTAGAAGAAAAAGTTAAATATAATTTGAATGGAAAGGTGACAATTGTAAAACCTTTAAGAACAAAAGTTCAGGTAAAATAAAGTTTTAAAGTCCATAAATAATTCAAATAGATTAGTAGCTAAACAAATTGTATAATGATCCAGTATATAAAATAAATTTCGGTAATTTAAAGTAAAGAACAAATAGTAAATTCGTAAAACTGCTAAGTCCAAGAAAAACCAGGAAATCAGGTCAAAAGAAGAGAGACTGCGGCTAGTAACATTAAACCACAAGAAAAAGAACTACAGAAAAGGAAATCGTCGGAAAATGGAAAATGGAAGACTTCGTGGCGAAAATCTGCGGAAAGCGGTCGGGACACGCGAAAATGTAAACGAAACGTCCTACAACTACCATTCGAGTTTGTGCGTAAAGAAGAAGATGTGGGAAGAAAGAAAATCCAAGTAGCAGGAAAATCCGATGGAAATTAGTAAAGTTATTAAAGAAAATCCAAGAACAATAGAAGAAACGACAAAGAAAACGCGGCAAATCTCAGCGCAAGGGCGCATGGAGAGAAGAGGGGATGTGGGATTGCCAAAGTTCAGGAACTGAGAAATCAACTTAAAAAAATAGTTTTTTAATTAAAATAATTAAAAAGTAAAGAAATGATAAAGGAAAAAAGTCATTAAAATAATTAATACTATAGCAAAGGAAAACAAAATCTTTTATAAATTGCAAATTGGAGGATGCGACAAAAGGGTGCAAAATACCAGCAAGGCCATACCTGATTCGGAGGGAAACTGGGTATAAATACAGGGTACCCAGCGACTCTCGGTCTCTTTCTTTTTACAAAAATCGTGATTGAGCTTCTAGACATCGTGGGATAACCAGACGAACGGACCTAGGACCATCTGCCAACTTCCAGAAAGAAAACATCTGTAATTCGCAGGCACGAGACAACTTGTGATTCCAGTCGAAGGACATACACTACAACTTATAAGGTCTGTGAAAAGCGAAAATACGTTGCAGATTTTCCCTAAGATTTTGCCCGAGTAAATTCATAAAATTTATTTATTATACTGGGTTAGATATTTTATTAATCTTGTGGTGTATCAAGTTGCATTCATTAAATTAAATTAAAATTTTATTAAAGTAAAAGTTTAAAAATAATAATATTTAATAATAAAGAGATTTAATTAATTAATATTATAAATAGAATAAAAACAATTTTCAAAGTAAGTAAATTCATAGAAAGTTCTGCCTTTTTAGATTAAGTCAATTATTTTTGAATTTATTGTATAAGGTAAAAATTACCAAAGAATTTAAATATTTTGTGTTTCAGTTTTTTTAAATTTCTGTTTGAATTTAGAAGTAATAAATTCAAAGTTTTTATTTTGCAGAACAGAATTAATTTGATTTTATGTTACCTGTCTTGCACATCCAATAGTGTATCCCATGTATTCAGATATTAGAACTTGGTTAAATTATAAGTTAAACGAAAGCACAGATAATTTACGTTACAAGGTTAGTTCCAGTGTACTTACAACTCTGAGGTTTACAGAAAGTAAAAAAGAGTCAGTTTAATTGAGCTAGTGTGTTAAATTACTGGGAGTTAAATAATTATTTTTTTGGTCAAAATATTTAGTAAATTAAATATTTGGCAACAAGTTGCTTCACCTAGGCGAACAGAAAAGCCATTGTCTCCCAGTAGGTGATAGTAATTTATTTTGCAACAGAGCTTGGCGTTCCCAACAAAGTAGTGGAACGTTTCCAGAAAAACAAGCTTTTCGTTGTAATATATATAACAGTAGAGTCTCCCCCACTTGAGATCAACCTTGACCTTGACCTTGACCTTTGAGCAGTGTAACGTGTGTGAGATGTTGACCTTGAGGATAGTTAACGTTTGTGAGGTGTTGACCTTAAGGAGAGTAATATGGGCGTTGAGGGTGACCTTGAGGCGCCGACGCCGGCCACTGTTTCCGCCATTTTGTTTCCGCCATCTTTTCTCCGCCATTTTGTTTCCTCCATCTTTATTTTTTTTATTTTCTAAATTAAATTAAATTAAATTATTTTCTTTTTAAAACAGAATAAATCAGCTTTCTGAGATTTCGCCATCTTTGCAGTCCCACGTGACCAATATTTATTTAGATTATTTCTTTTTATTTAAAAACGTTAGTACAGAAGGGTGATTTGAACCTATGGAGTTTGGTACGAGAAACAGACGCCTTTGCCGTTTGAGCCATGACGACATTTCTAGTTTACTATATTTAAGTTGAGTACATAAGTGTAACAGATTGCAGTGTTGTAATATTTGGGAGTATATCGCAGCCATTGTCGTAGCACCCTATATGTACAGGGTGTTCCAAAACGACTGGGTGATCGGAAAGATGTGTACATACATTGTATCCTCAATGTTAAACGACGTCGCTACTTTTATAATCTGTCGCCACCTAGTTCGTCATCTTATCGATATATTACAGCCT
>JAGFPH010004876.1:89551-109322 GCA_018207615.1 Philaenus spumarius | reverse complement strand
ATCAGTTTGAATAAGGTTTATGGATCAAATAGATTTAATTTATTTATCAGTTACTTATATCTTTAATTCCCTAACGTGGTTTAGTGCTTAGTAACATCGTTAAAATTCAATAATTATGTTGTAACACTTAAACAAATAAAACTATTTTAACGAAAAGTTACTATTTCTTTGATATCCCGCCATTTTGTCCTAATGTGTCAGAATTAACTGATACTCAGGTGTATTTCTTTTACATATGTGTATGTTAGGACTGTTGAGTTTCAGGTTTGTAGAGTGTTCGGTGCGTCTAATATATTAACTCAAAAATAGGGACCTCTTCGTGGGACACCCGGTATATTAATTTGATATTCAACATATTTAATATACAGAATTACAGTTATATAAATGGTAATAAGTTTACATGTTATGGTGAGGCGACCGTTGTTTTTTTCATGCTGTTATATTTTTTATTTTTATGCTTACATCCAAGTTATCATTTCAATATTTCAGGACTTCTTGATAAACGATATATGCTGTGCGTCCGTCTGTCAGCAGTAGAACCAGGCCGTCCGCAGAGCTTTCTCTAGAGCATGCTACGTAAAGCTGTTCGTGCGAGAAACAGTCTTCTCGCAGATTTACTCCCACTTGTCGAAGCGATTGTCCCTGAGCCTTGTTAATTGTCATTGCAAAGCACACACTGACCGGGGATTGGAGTCGCTTAAACTGAAATGGCGAGTCAGATGGGATAAGCGGAATCCTAGGAATGAAGACTGTTTCTCCCCTTCCACATCCGGTTAAAATCATAGCTTCAACAATGTTGTTTTTAAGGGATTTAACTTGGAGTCTAGTGCCGTTCCAAAGTTTAGGTGGATGTAGGTTTCTCAATAGCATGATAGGCGCACCGACTTTTAATGTCAGATTATGTGTAGGCATTCCAGGTGGATTAAGAGTGTTGAGGAATTCGACAGGGTAGTGCACTGCGTCCTCTATTTCAACAACAGAGTCCAAACATTTAAAACACATCGTCTCGACTGTAAACTCTTTCAATAACAAACTGTTGACTTCAGCTGCCATGTCATTTTTTGGTGTTAAAATAGCCCGCTCTCTCAACCACGACATGTCCTTTTTCAAAATGTTTGTAAGATCTGGATAAACTAATTGAGTAAGGCTTCTCAAATCAAATAAGATCGCGTCGCCAACAGAGTCACCGGTGTCTTGGCTGGTGGCGCCACCTGGTGGCCTAGTGTAATAAGGGCCTTATAAGCAGCTACTTTAAATTCCTACCTTAGCAATTGGAGATTTCCTCAAGTTTGACTTGAAGATAGCTTCCCTAGATTTTTCATCTGGTAAAAGTAAATGAGTTGATCTTAACGGCCAGGACGTAATACTGCAGGGTCAATGATATCTAGATAAAAAGACAAGAGATTTATCAGTATAAATGGAAAATGTACAAAATCAATAGAGCGAATCCCATACCCTAAACGTTTCAACTCTTTTATTTTTCATTATATAGAAAAAGCGGATTATTATTGTACAAACTTCAAAGGCTAGGCGAAAATTGGATGCGTTTCCATATGAGCAATATCGACATTAAACACAGGATGTTCGCAGACTATATACAGACATTGTTGTTGTTGGTATTGAAGTCAAGTACGATTCCTATGGCCAATATTTTTAATAGAAAAACATTTTAATAACGTAAAAATAAAAGCAGGTGTCACAGTATTCTTAAACTATACCAGCTACTTATTCAAAATATAGTCATATTCATGTAGTACAACACAATATTGTAACAAGTCAACTACTTCATAAACTAATCTAACTACAAGCCTCAAGGAAGTATGTAATTGTTTTTTAAAAGGGTTAATAATCCTAAATATGTTTCTCTAACAAATATTAAATACACTAAATATTCACCTCGCCTAGGTAGCACCAATAATGAAAACATTTTTCTTAGCTCCCATGCCGTACATTTCAGTGAGGATCTGGTTGATAACTCTGTCCGCAGAACCGCCAGCATCTCCGACATTACCACCTCTAGACTTTGCTATCGAATCTAACTCGTCAAAGAACAGTACACAAGGGGCAGCTGTTCGTGCTTTGTGGAAGATTCTCTTACGTTGGCTTCAGATTCACCAAACCACATAGTCATCAGAGAATGTCTATGAATTGATGTTTTTCTTAACTAATATAGTGTTCTTGTACTAATTTGATACATTTTGTTGTGCAGTTATTTTATAATTTAAATTATGTAATACAGTACAACCTCGATTATCCGAGGTAACTCGAACGAGGCAGACCTCGGATAACCAAAAACTCGGATAATACTGTAAGACGTGAGAAAACCATTGAGGTGCGCGTTCCCGCGTCATTTACGTCACTATAGGCTGATTTGGAGCCGTACTTATTGCAAAATACATTTTATTTGGCTTTAAATAATATGGTTTTAAATAAACGAAGAATTTTTGATAATGTACTCAAACGAAAGGAATTGGATACTGTAAGCTATTGTAATAAAAATCACAAAAATAATGCCTCTGAAATTTTATCAAGCTCGCTTTTTTCATCGATTGTCTAGCCTCTTATTTCTTTGAAAAAGTTGATATACCCACTTTTTAATTTCCTATCTATTTCGTCTCCAATCCCCGACAGTCACTTCCCCAACACCTGAATCACTTGCCACTTTTCTTATTGAGTCATCTATATCTAATCGTTTAATTGCTTCCCATTTTTGATTTAAAGATAAAACAACACGCTTTCGCTTTCCACTCATAATGATACTCTCATTCACAAAGTTTAATACAGAAACCGACTAAAACAAAAGAACAAAACACAGTAGCAGGGGGGACAAACAACTCGTGGGAAAGGATGGTGAGTCCTAAATAGCAAGAAGCTCATCTAAATACAGTTAAAGTTTCTGTAAACATTGTAACGCACGAGGCATTAGTTTAGGAAAAATAAGTAAAATAAATGAAAAAATTAGTTCATCGATAAAATTTTGGCTGTAGTATCGTTCGGCCAGTAGAAATCAAAATCCAATGAGTCCCTAAGTAAAGCAATGGTGGAACATGGTTTTTTTTGGGGGGGGGGAGCAAAATAATCAATGTTCGATGATTTAGGTCATGTGGGGTGTCGTTTTATAAGTTTTTCTGCACGAAGAAACGATTGAAAGAGTTTATACTACAATAGAAACAAGTTGTGAGGAAAGTTTAATAATTTTTATTACATGAAAAACATTTATTTTATATTAGATAAGCACCAACATTTTAATATTGCTTTTAAAAATACAAGTCATCAAAACAAATTTACTTTTAGAAGTGTCTTTGTTGTTACTCTCACTTTCTGAGCAGCTGTCAACATCATCAAAATGGAGAGTTTGAGGGTTTTCACCATGAGCAGAAACTTCCAACTCTCTGTTGATATTCATACACTTACCTTCCTCACATACTTTGCAAATGGCAGAACATTTTACCCAACTTTTCATACACTTGCACTGTTGTATGGAACAGTTCCCCTTACAAGAGCGTGAAACAAGATTTAGAACAGCCTCAGGAGCAGGTTCTAGGATAGTTTTCACTGGGAGTAGAATACCTTCTCGATGCACCTTCTCTTCAGGAACAAGACCGTGGTTGCCCAGCCATACTTGCACTTGGTAATATATTCTGAAAGAATGTTGAGCTGCACTAGCAGATGTTAGAGGCAGGGAATCCAGTTTGGGCGCAAACTTTTTTAGTGATTTCTTGAACAAGTGGTAGCGCAGATCATCTAGTGTTCGTTTGTCATTGGTTGCTCCATACAGGAAAAGAAAAGTAGTTCACCTGCCTTTGCCATCTGCAATGACACCACTAGAGTAGAAATGTTTGACACATTCCATTAGAGAAGAGTTGGTTTCGACTAGCTTCAACAGTTGCTTCTTCCCTTTGCCATAAATCGCACTTGTAGAATCGCATCCACTGAATCCATGGACCAAGAGAATGTATTCTTTTATATTAAGATGTTGCTGCTGCAAGGTATGAGATGAGAATACCTTCCTCCTTACTCAACCAATAGATGGCTTCAATAAGAGTACAGGCTTATCTGGCAGAGCATGAGCAATAATTAACACCAGTATATCTACATCCTTGTAACGATGGTAGGAAGAAACTTCTCTCATATCTCAACTACTCAACTACTATCTCAAACTACTACTGTTTGAACCATCACAACGTCAGCGTCACCCACACACACCTTGACTGCAATGTTTTTTCTTGTAATTTAGCAGCCACCATAGCAATCAGTTGTTTCTTATTTCTCTATTGCTTAGAAAACTTTCTTGATTACACAAACAATACTTGCTTCTGTGATGTGAAACTTTGTGGAGAAATGTTTTTACCTTCTTTGGTGCTCACTTTCTTTTATACCGTTTGAGTCGTTGTACCCTTCAAACACTACTATAATTGTCTCAGTTTTAAAGTTATTCTGCACATACCTTACATAAGTGTTACAAACATCAAGATAAGTGAGACAACTAGTTTTTTCTACCTCACTACATGTAACAAATAACCACCATCAATGACAAAGCAGTCTGTTTGCTATTTCTTGTTCATCAGCTGGGCAGAATTCTTCATACAATGTTGCTTTTGTAGTTTTTCTCATTCCCAAATTTGTAAAAAGAGCTAGAGGATACGGGGCCAACTCATACTGAAAATAGGTGGACAAGTCGTCAGAATCTTTTAATACAAGTAGCAGCCGTTGGTAAAGTACCATTGGCGACAACTTTTCTTTAATATTTACTGAAGTAGCTGCTGAGGCCAGGGAACGAACGTTGTCGCTTCTTTTCATTTTAATGTCAATGATCTTTTTTCCATTTAACTGAGCCAGTATGCTTTCTCCAACCTCTTTTGCCATGTGGTAGTTAATCATGTCATTACCGGTGATGCCAGTTCCTAGAGAAACCAGAACACTTGATGTGTTAACAAAAGGATTTCTCAGTTCCAACCTTTCCTGCATCTCAGTTTTTCTACATCTCTGCCATCTCTTATTATTCTACTTCCACGAGCGTCTACATGCTGTTCAGAGGTGATGAAAGTAATGCCCGAAAAATCTTCTAATGATTCTGTTATTAGTGCCAATGCAGGTTTCCTTAACGGCAACATGCTCACATAATTATACTTTAATAATAACTAGAATACAATTCAAATAAAATAAATTATAATAAATTGTCTTAGACTTACGTTTAATACAATATTTATTTTTAAATGTTACTTGTTTGTATGTTTAAGAGTACAACTTAAATGTTAGTAGGTAGTTCTGAAATGTAAAGTTACTGTATGTTATGTCATGAATACCATAAAATCTCCTCAATACGTGGTTCTATCGACATATAAGTTCTTTAAAGTTTCCTCGTACAGAAAACCCTATAAAACGACACACCACATGACCTAAATCGTCAAACATTGATTATTTTGCTTTCCCCCCTATGCCCCCCCAAAACCATGTTCCACCATTGCTACACTTAGTGACTCATCGGATCTTGAATTCTATTGGACAAACCATATAGTAACCAAAATTTCATCGATGAACTAATTTTTTCATTTATTTGGTGAGTATTGTCTATTTTGTCTGTACTCATACATAATCTTAAACGATTTAATAATAGCATCCGTAAACATAAGAGCAATTTCAATTATATTATGCAGCTTTAATACTTTGACTTTGTCTTACTACGACAGTCAGTCTAATCTGTTCGTTTGTACTCTTAATTTAGTATACGACCACAGTTTCAGACATCTTCAAGTCACAAATTACAAAAAATTCTGCAACAAAACTTCCTGAAAATGGAGGTTGTTGATAGTTAATAGATTAAAACTTAAGTTATTTACAAACAATGTGTACGTTTCGCCAGCTTTTTGTATGCTGGTGTCTTATCGCCATCTTTCTTTTCCGATTTACTTTCTCCGTCCTGTGCTGTCTCAGTGACGGTATCCAATAATACAATTCAACGAAAGAAGACATTTATTACATTTGTCTGGAAAATATGTGAACTACTGCTAGACAGAATATTGCACATTTGTTATTTTTATGATTGAAGAACGTATAGTGAGGAGCAAAAGTATATCAGTCATTATGTTAAGAACATTGAAAGAGACAATGCAGTAAATTGTATTTTAATTTCATAATTACTCTTTACTGCTGTTCAATATGTTATCTTCTATATATATATAAAAGCCAAATCCACTGACTCACTGATCACGATTTCTCAAAAACTACTGAACGGATCGGAACGAAATTTGGTATGTAGTTTCCTCTAGGGCCGTAGGTGATCTCTAAGAAAGGGTTTAAAAAAAAATCAAAATTTTAGGGGAGGTTTAAGGGGGTTAAAGTTACTAAAAATCCCCATAACAAAATACATAGTGTAATTTATATTTATTGAAATAATATATTTTGTGTTAATTTACATTTAACTTTGATTTGTCTATCCGTGCAAAACCGGATTGGACCAGCTAGTATTTTATATTTATTAACTGCTAAATTCAAGAACTGAAACTTGAATTTTTCATACATCTATTAGGTACTAGTTTTTAAATGTTTATTGTTTACGCAGTAGAGCGCCCGAAAAAATTGGTGCAGGGGGTGTTCGGATATTCGAACATTTCTGGAAAACAAGTCTAGTTCGTTGTTGAGGGTAGTGGGATGAGTGGGACGCCAATAAAAACGTTATTGGACTAAAAAACTTTTTAATGACACACTTTATATAATACATACTGTACACATAAAGTAGGGATTGCAAATACAGTGCATACACTTTTTTTGGTTTACTGACTTAGATGTGTTAAAAACAATACAAAATTAACCTAAAACAAAAAGTCGAACATGTTTGTTCTGCTTAAGTTTTAACAGGTAGAAAAGTATTTTGTAAAACTGGCAACACTGTTAGGTGTCACATTGATAGTGAATCTGCAAAATAGGTTTAATACAGCTGTCACATTGATATAATTATAGAAACGTATACGCCGGCTTTCATAATGTTCACAGTTGAAGATTATCATAATGAATGATGTTACAACGGATAGTGGTGGGACAATTTTTAAAATTACATGTTTTCAGATAATGAGACTGATTCTTATTAAAATGCATAAATTGACATTATTATTCACTGTCAAATGCTTATATACTCTACTACTTCTAGTGGTTGCCATATTATAGGGGGTTTATACGGTTGTCATAATGATATCAGGATGCGTATATATATTTTATGTATATATGTGTTCGCACTCTAGCGGCCACATTTTAAGTACGATATGGTTCAAATGTGGTACACATGTTGGTTGTCTACGTCGCTAGGACGAGCTTGTTAGCCAAAATAATCCCAACAACCGAAAGTAGGATTTTTGATTGAAAGTAAATATTTTTGAGAGAATGAATTTTTGTTTATAGTTTTTTTTTCTAAAAATATAAATTTAGGATGTTATTCTGCACATTTTGTTTTTTTACGCGACCTTATAGCTCGCTTGGTTCCCCAAAAATCGATCAAAACGTAAAATATCATAAAAGTACCCGGTTCAAAGCCACGAGGTGGATTTTACCTTCGGGGCATTTCATTCGAGGCCGACGGACGAGTTATTTTACGCTGCGAGTGAAGCGAATCTCATAACCAACCCGAAGCCACAAGATCGAGGTGCAAACTCGCGAAGCGAGTTTTTTCACCTGATATTGTAACGAAGGAGCGCGTGAGTCGAAACTGGAGGCTTAGGCACAAACAAATTCTACTAATATATTTCGTACAGAGGCAGCTATTCAACACCGTCGTGAGTAGACCTATCTCCCAAATTGTTGGTTGAAACCCTAAAACATAGGCCTATAAACTTAATTTTGGAAATTTGCTCAACCCACGTCAGCGGTTCAGCTGCGTGGACGAATTATTATTTGCTACATAGATCATAGTGTCAATTATTTGGTCTTAATTTTTCTTTTAATTAAATGATCAACTATGTCGGAGCGAGATAAAATTGTGAGTTTACTATAAGGAAAGATTCTTTTGGCAACATCACAAATTTGTTTACCACCTCATTTTTTGTCAGTAAAACTCATGAAATAATTAATTACATTCTGGTTCTTTACAATTCACTTGCAGCGGATTGAGAGTCGGTTTATTAGCGAATTGCCGTAATAAAGATGAGCTATTGCAGTGACCCTTATGGTGAGACGTAAGGTTGGGAGTGGGCAATAAGCACCTATCATGGTCCCCAGAAAACCTTTTGGGGTGTCATTGAAAAGTATATATATAAATATGTATATATGTGTTCGCACTCTAGTGGCCGCATTTTAAGTCCGCTTGATACAAATTTGATACACATGTTGGTTGTCCACGTTGCTCGGACGAGTGTAATTGGCCAAAAAAATCAATAAATCCAGAAGTAGGCCTACGTTTTTTGACCGGAAGAATCTATTTTTTTTTAGATTTTTCGTACGAGAATAATGTTTTTAGAGTTTTATCTAACAGAATAAATGTAGGATATTATTGTGCACATTTTGATTTTGTACTCGACCTTATAACTCACTTGTTTCCCCCGAAATCGATCAAAACGTAAAATACCATAAATGTACCCGGTTCAAATGCACGAGTGGGGTTTTACCACGGGGCATATTCCGTTCCGAAACCCAACTGCCAAGTTTCTACGCTGCATGCAAAGCGATGCAGTCCATAAGCCGAGACCTCAAGGACGAGTTTTTCCACTGCGAGCGGAACGAAGCACCGTGTGAGCCGGGGCTGAAGTTGTTACAAACAAACTCTACAAATATATTTCGTACACACAGGGCAGCTATTCAGCGCCTTCGTGAGTATATCACTTTCCCAAATAGTTTTTTGAACCCCTAAAACGTATAAATTTAATTTTGGAAATTCACTCAACTCACATCAGTGGTTCAGCTGCGTGGTCGAATTATTAATATATTTTAAAGTTTCGTTTCTTTCTCGAAATTATACTTTTGCGGTTATATGTACGACTTTATTTTTAAAAATATGCACATTAATAACTGTCATAATTTTTGTATGGGATATGTAAGTAATATTACTGTATTTATTTTTTTAAGCTTCTGCCACCTGCATTTTCCTTAAATTTTGGTAAATAAAGGTAACATCACTACAACATATGATGTTTTTCATTATTTTTCGCAATCATTTACCGAATTTTACAAAATTGTGTTTACTGACTTCAGGAGTTAATATAAACAAACGTCAGTAAATACCTAGTTTTCTAGTTGTCCACCATTTTGTTTGATTCACAATATAATTTTGTATAAATAAAAAATCATTAAGCCTAAGGTTCTGGAAATGTTTTTTGTTCTTCAAAGTAATATTCTAGGTTTATCCCATTTCGATTGTTGACAACATACTTGGAAACACCAATACTTGTTAAATTAAAAGCAGAAACATAATATACTCTACCAAAATAATAACAACTTTAGAATGTAAATATTTTAAGTTGTAATTATTTTACGCTTTACACTTTCCGATTAATTTAATTAGCTTTGGTAAAAGTTCATATGCGATCAGTTTAACTACTGTCAGGTCCCAAACAACATATTAAACAAAACATAAATTTCTGACGTTCGAAATGACGAACAAACAAACCAATCTGGAAGATGGTTCCAGATGACGAAATAAACTTTTTGATTGCTGACCCAAATATTGTCTTTATTGCTTGCAACAAAACTATAATTGAACAATAAAGAATAGGTCGTAGTAAATTTGTAAAGATATGAATGAATGATGAAGGAAGGAGAAGAGAATAGTAGGTCAGCGTTGCGGTACAAGCGGCTAGACGGACTGACACGGTTTGTTCAGGTCTCCCCGGACGTTATATTTATTCAATCAGTCGCTTATTTATATATAATATTATAGACAAGAAGTCATAAGTACGTATATATAATATTATAGACAAGAAGACATAAGTACGTATATATAATATAGACAAGAAGTCATAAGTACGTATATATAATATTATAGACAAGAAGACATAAGTACGTATATATAATATAGACAAGATGTCATAAGTACGTATAAGTGAGCTGAATAATATCTCAGTTTCCGAAGTTAAATAAAACTGAAATTTATAATACCTACTAGCTGACCCGTACGGCGTTACCCGTGGTGGTTGGTATTTTCAGTCTTTTTAACGTAATTGTATTATTTTTAAGTGTTCAGTCAGTGAGTGGTATTTGGCTTTTATATATAATTTAATCTTAAATAATAAAAGCACTATTGTCATAATAATAAAAGATCTGAAATTATGTTTAGTAAATTTGATCACCCCAAACCCCTCCTCAAATTTCGAAATTTTGCATACCCTTTCTTAGCGAGCGCCTATGGCTCTAGAGGAAGCTATATGCCAAATTTCATTCCAATCCGTTCGGTAATTTTTAAGAAATCGTGATTTAATAACTTTGATCCCCCGCCCTCCCTAAAATTTCGAATTTTTTTAAACCCTTTCTTAGCGAGCGCCTATGGCCCAAGAGGAAGCTACATACCAAATTTCATTCCAATCCGTTCGGTAGTTTTGAAGAAATCGTTTTTTAATAACTTTGATCCCCCCAAACCCCCCTAAAATTTCGAATTTTTACAAACCCTTTCTTAGTGAGCACCTACGGCCCTAGAGGAAGCTACATACCAAATTTCATTTCAATCCGTTCGGTAGTTTTTGAGAAATCGTGATGAGTGAGTCAGTGAGTGAGTGAGTGAGTGAGTGGTATTTCGCTTTTATAATATATAGATTTATAACCAACAAAGAAACTGTTGGTTGTAAAGAATAAAAGTATTAGCTGATTCTAAATTTGCCAAGTTGGTTGTTATGGTAATAAATGTAAATGTTTTCAAGAAACATAGTTCAATATAGGCCTAACCTAAAATTGTGGTACATTTTTCCTCCAAATTTGCTATTTTATTTATAATATGTAACTACAGATGTTTGAATTGAATTATCGTGCAGTAATCATATTTTGTTGATTTATGTTTGTGTTTGCGTTTAGTTTGTTAATCTTACCTGAAAAAGCAGTTTGTTGCGAATAACAATAAACTGATTCTAAATTTGCTAATTTGATGATTATAAACAAACATGTGTTGCTATGCTTTTATCCGAACAGCTGTTTCGTCTGATATCGCTACGTTGATTCTATGTCAATCATCCAGTTAGGGCAAAGGTACTCGTATAATATACTAGCTGCCCAGATCCGGCTTTGCACGGATAGACAAATTAAAGTTAAATGAAGATATTTATCGTTACATTTATTGAACTATTGCAAACAATATGCTTTTACCGACTCAATTGTGTCTGCACTCTTCTTTATTTATAATGTTAAAACGTACCCTCGAAGCTGCATACCAAATTTCATTCCAATCCATTCATTGGTTTTGGAGAAATCTTGATTTAGTAACATTGAACCCCAAACCCCTCTAAGATTTCAAATTAGTTAAAACCCTTTCTTATCAGCACCTACCGCCCTAGAAGAAGCTACATAACAAATTTCATTCCAATCCGTTCAGTAGTCTTAGAGAAATAGTAATTTAGTAACTTTGACCCCTCCCAAACCCCCCTTAAAATTTCGAATTTTTTGAAAACCTTTCTTAGTGAGCACCTATGGCCCTAGAGAAAGCTACATTCCAAATTTTGTTCAAATCCGTTCAGTAGTTTTTGAGAAATCATGATCAGTGAGTCAGTGGATTTGGCTTTTATATATATATATATATATATAGATTGATTGGAGTTTCTAACAATCACAGTTTCTCAACTGCAGAAGAGAATAGACTGTTTTCTAATAGTTTACCTTGAAAACACTATAGAAGAAGTAATAGTATATTTAATTGAATAATAAGTTTTTCTCGACGTTTCTAAAGTTACCTCTCCTGCCATTCGTACTGTTCCCTTTTGAAAGAAACTTTTTAAACAGTAACTTTTACTGGAATAGTTGATCTATGCACAGACAAAATCCTCTATGTATTCCATTACTAAACTAAAACCTTATTAAAGCTATCCCCAACAAAATGAATACAAAAAACTATTACCAACTTAATAAAGACTACATCGGGATGGCAGAGCATAACCTGATGAAGTAAAGATAAACTCGTGGATTCAGGTCAGGAAGGTAAAGCGATGTTTATATTGTATTAAATATAATTTAAAGAAAACATAAACCGAGTTAAAGGCAAAACGGGAGTATAATCAGAGAGCGAGGAGATATTGTGTTCGCAAGACCTGTTTGGCGTCGTTAGCAATGCGTTAATCAAGTATCATTAGGGTCAGTTCCAGGCTGGATGTTTCTATTGGTTAGTTTAGTTAACGTCGCAAATGTTTACGTCTTTGTTTCCGTCAAATTATTGTTAAACCTGTATTTGTTCAAGCTAAAAAAACTTAATAAAATATCTTTGAAGTTAGGGCAAAAGGGCTTAAGTCAGACATTGTTAACTACACTCAAATTTTAGGAGAAGCACTCAAAGTTTTGACAAAATCATAGCTTGCATTGTAGTATACAATATACGCGAGAGGAGAAAGGGCGAGGTAGCAAGTAACTTAAGTGTTGTTTTGTTCTCAGCCCTTCTCGGCAAGCCATAGCCCAGTGGATAGCATGGCATCTTCCTGATCAGATGATACCGGGTTCGAATCTCGGCTAGACCAGATAACTTTATATCTGTGGTTTGAGGGTAAGTGGGCGGAAGTAAAGCAAACGGTGGTTGGCTCGCTTCCAAGCTGATGTAACTAGTTCTGACAATTTCTGACTTAAGCCCTTTTGCCCTAACTTCAAAGATATATTATGTTACGTACTTTTCATTACAAACTTAATTAGAATGATAGCCTACTAATTAAAAAAACAACCTTACAAAATTATACCTTACTTATGTCCTCTCCTTATAAAATACCCCAGAAGTACAAAAGAGATTATTGTTAGGAAAATTATTCAGTTTCCAAATTTTGTCGTCCAGAGAAACAAAGAAATAATTTAATAGCTCAGCTGAAACTCTGACGTGAGTTGAGCAAATTTCCAAAATTAAGTTTATATGCTTATGTTTTAGGGTTTCAACCAACAATTTGGGAAATATGTCTATTCACGACGGTGCTGAATAGCTGCAAAATGGTTCGCACGCCATTCCGCATATTGGGAGTATCTGCAATACACAAAGCATTGCGTGCTTCGCACGCCATTCCGCATATTGGGAGTACCTTCAATACACAAAGCATTATATATGTTATATATTTGGTTTGGTTGGGTTAGCTTTAACACGTTCACAGCTAAGGACGCACATGTTAGCTTGACAACGAACTCTATGAGAAACGGCCGACGCACAGTGCATTGCTCGCCCACTCCCGTATTAATAGCATCTTCAATACACAAGGCATTGAACCGAGTACTTCTTAGGTATTTTACGTTTCGGTTGATTTTGGTGGAACCAAGCGAGCTATAAGGTCGCGTAAAAAACAAAGTGTACAGTATAACATCCTTCATTTATATTTGTAGAATTCAAAAACAAATTCATTCTAGTAGGAAAAATTTCAAAAAATAGTTACTTCCGGTCAAAAAACGTGCTTCGATTGTTGGATTTTTTGGCTAACGAACTCGTCCGAGCGACGTAGACAAACAACATGTGTATCAAATTTGAACCAAATCAGACTTAAAATTGCGGCCACTAGAGTGCGAACACATATATACATATACATATAAATATATACATATGATTTTTAATGACACCCCAAAACGTGTTCTGGATATCATGATCGATGCTCATTTGCTACTTCCGACCTTGGGTCTTACCAGTTAACGAATACCTATTAAGGGTCTGCTCCAGTAAACGAGAAAGCAACCGGAAACGCAACCGCTTCTCACTGGATCCCTATCTAAAGAGCGCAATTTCTTGCAGCTGAACGCTTTGACATGGCCTCATTTCAAACCATTTTATAAGTCTATCTTTTGTAATTGAGTGTTGAAAAAAAACTGAATATTCTTTGTAAAATTTCGGATCCGGCTTATTATTAATTATAAATTTTTTATTGTGTTAGGAAAAAAATTCAAACTTTGTACTTACAAAATGTCAATTACATAACAAATCAAAAGCATTTTAAAAAAATGTAAATTGAAAGACGGATGCGTATTGTGACTGTGCTTAAAATGAAACCTTGCAAACAATTTTCTGATAAAAAGTAAACGAAATAAATGGTTTGAAATTTAACATTGCTCTTATGGGATAAAAATCCAAGATGGCCGCCACTACAGCAGACCCTTAAGCACTATTCCTCCTCGCACTATTGGTAGGACCGTCTCCTAAAACGAATCCACTATCATCAGTAATAATGATCGCTTTCTGTGACGTATTAATTTCATACCTAATCTCCATACAGCAGAATGGAGTATAACTCTTTAATTTAAAAGAATAAAACGCTTTAAAATGTTAGTTATTACATTTATAATATGGCTGATTCAAATGGTTAACTTGTAGCTTATGATAAAACGCTTAGTATTAATTACAATATCTTATGAATTCCTACCGTTTACGACAACAGATAATAATTAAATTGAAAAAACACATTTTTTCAAAATCTGTGGCTCACAAAGGTATATTGAAAAAACAAAAGAATAAAATAGGGTTAAAATATTTTAGTTTATCAGTTGTTACGAATAATACACATAATATAGATACAGTAAATATAAAATAATGTCCTTTCAGAACCAGACTGTAATTTTATAAACTAATATACTAACGAAGGCGAACAGAATTTGCTGACACCGAATCTCAAACTCACTCTGTACTTTGTGCTTCACTCTAAAATCGGTTTGTGTTTTCTTTAATTATATTCAATACAATAAAACATAGCTTTTCGCTTCGTGACCTGAATTACACGAACGCTTCAGTTTTCCCAGGAAGTTTATCTTTTGTAGATAGAGCACGGATATAAAATTATTACTTCAAGAGCAAAACTGTATCTTCTTCGTGAGTTCACTTTAATTGATTTGGCGTATTTAATTTACAAATAAATCGACCACGTAGCTGAACTGCTGACGTGAGTAGAAAAAATTTCCAAAATTAAGTTTATAGGCCAATGTTTTAGGGTTTCAACCAACAATTTGGGTAATAGGTCTATTCACGACGGTGCTGAATAGCTGCAAAATGCATCGCACGCCATTCCACATATTGGGAGTATCTTCAATACACAAAGCATTGCGTGCTTCGCACGCCAACCCCCGTATTGCGAGTGTCTTCAATACACAATGCATTGCGTGCTTCGCACGCTAACCCCACGGTAAAATCCACCACATGGGTTTGAACCGGGTACTTTTATGGTATTTTACGTTCTGATCGATTTTGGGGGAACCAATCAAGCTATAAGGTCGTGTAAAAAACAAAATGTGCAAAATAACATCCTGCATTTATATTTGTAGAAAAAACTCTAAAAAACATTTATTCTCTTAGGAAAATCTAAAAAATTAGTTACTTCCGGTCAAAAACGTGCTTCCGATTGTTGGATTGTTTTGCTAACGAACTCGTCCGAGCGATATAGTCAACCAACATGTGTACCAAATTTGGACCAAATCGGACTTTAAATGCGGCCGCTAGGGTGCGAACACATATATACATATCTATATATTAATAGGCAAGCACAAAACTTGTCGTCCTTTTTTCTCAGCTTGTGTGCATCGTAGGAGAAATTCGCGCATACCGTTAGAAAGGTAGTGTCCTGTAGATGAGCAGAATCCCATTATAATTTACATCGGTCCTCAGGGATACGCCCCAGTGGCCCTCAAAGTTTCAATGTTAATCTTATGGAAGGTCTATCTTAAGGAAGAAGAAGAAAGATTTCTTTGGATTTTATCAGGGGCACAAAAAACAGTTGTTCGTATGAAAACCTTAAAACAGCTGATTTTGATCAACATCTGATTTGGATCAAAAACTGAATATAATTTTAGGTTAGGTAAATCAAGCAATAGCAATAGCGAAGCATTGCCGGGTCCACTAGTATATTTATATAAATATATACATATGATTTTTAATGACACCCCAAAACGTGTTCTGAATACCATGATCGATGCTCATTTGCTACTCCCGACCTTGGGTCTTACCATAAGGGCCACTGCAATAGCTCATTTTTCCTATGGAAATTCGCTTGGAAGATGTCCAGGGGAAAAAGTTTAAAAACTTGTGTGTTTCGTTGGACTTAGGGAGTCTACAAGAACGTAATTCTTTCTACATATGCTACAAATTAAAAAATTTTTTTTGCTCCATCGGCGAAAACGTGCGTGTGTATAACTCGAACCCAGACAAAGAAAAACATTTCAGAAATACAAAATCCGTATACACGAATTGTATGAAATATGAGTACGTCATCGAAATATACTGGTAACCTTTCAGCGGGAAGTACGACTCTATTACGATCTTTAGAGATTGAAAATATTTACATTGTTGAACTACATTTTAAACATACAGTTTAAACATACATTTTAAACTACAGCAAAAACTGTTAAAACATATAAACATCCGGCGAAGACTGAAGTGTTGGTGTAATTCAGGTCAGGATGAGAGGAGTGGTGTTCCTACAACATTAAATATAACTTAAGCAAACATGAACCGAAGCAAGGGAAACGTTTAAAGATTGTTTTCAAATTGATTTAAAAAAATCAATTTGGTTTTTTAGAAAAATTATCTACCGAGGATGCTCTTTTAAATTTTTGCAAGTGTGTTTACGAAGGTTTAAATAGTAAATTAAAAGTTGGTGGCGTGTTCGTTGACATAACGAAAGCGTTTGATGCAGTCGATCATGATTTGTTATTCAATATTATGTGGTTTGCTGGTTTCAGAGGTTCTATTTGGAATTGGTTCAGTAGTTATTTAAGAAATAGATTTCAGTGTGTTAGAGTTAAGGAGTTTTGCAGTTCGTTTAAGCCAATAGTGTGTGGTTTTCCACAAGGGTCTGTTTTATGACCAATTATGTTTTTGATTTTTATTAATAGCCTTTGTTGTGGACTTTTTAGGGGTACTCTTACGAGTTTTGCTGATGATACAGCACTCTGTTATAACTCGGCTACTCAAAATATTTTAGAACTTGATATGCAATTTGACCTAGATTTAATGAATATATGGTTTACTTTTAACAAATTAACGCTTAGTGATAAAACAAAATTTCTTTTTTTTTCTTTGAGGGATAGGGGATCAAGTATAGAGCGCCTTATATATAAGTGTGTTTCTTGCTTGATGTTTGTAAGTGCATTTCCTTGTGATAGATGTATGAATATAGACCGTGTAGATAACATTAAATATATAGGTATCTATATAGACAAAAACTGCAGCTGGAGTGAACAGGTAAAACACTTAAATAAATATATGTTGTCAGCTATTAGAACATTCTATTATCTAAAAAATATTTGCCCGATAAAAGTTATGAGAATAATTTATTTTTCAATTGTACACAGTAAACTGCAGTATGGTATTACTTGCTGGGGAGGGAGTTACTTGTCAAACATAAATTCTTTACTTGTAGCACAGAAAAAAGTTATTAGAATAATGGTTGGACTTCAGAGGACTGAGCACACATTTCTACATTTTAAACAATTAGAAATTTTACCTTTAAGGTATTTGTATATTTATAGAGTGTTACGGATTTTTTTTATTAGAGGTGGCCATACATGTGGCAATATTAATATTTACTCTGAAAGGCTAAGGTTGCAAAATCGGGTAGTATTATTAAAAGCTAATAATGAGGCTTATCGTAGGTTTTTCACATTTTGTTCTTTAAAGTTTTATAATCAATTGCCCTTAAATGTAACTTTATGTAACAGCTTATCTAAGTTTTTAAGTAATTTAAAAGTATGGCTTTTTTCATATGAGGATGTTGAATTCTTCTTTTTATAACTTAAAGGTAATATGTCTTTTTTAGTATTGAATATCAGCTCAAATATATTTTTGTAGAATTTTGCAATATGACGTTTTAAGGCTCTCATATGTATTTTTCTAATATTATTTAAAAGATTTGAATTTGATATATTGAGTTCTAAGGAAAAGGGGAGTCTCGGCACCACTGTCTTTGAGAGGGATGGCATCTCAACACGTGTCATGAGATGCCTAACCACATATTTTTTGCATTGTTTTGTTAATATGTATTAGCCGTTCTTATTGTAATTTAATCTTAATGTTTTAGTTACTAAGCTAAACAAGGATGGTTATATGTATTATATATATTTTTGTTTTTTTATTTTTGGTTTAGTTGTCATTCTGTGACTTGTATTTGTACAAAATGTGTGGAATAAAAAAATCTTGAAATCTTGAAAATCTTGTTAGGAAGCTTTAAACCTAAGTTAATATGGAATAGAACATTTACCAGGCTTGGTGATTCGATTGTTTAGCTGGAGAAATAATCACCCAAAGAACATAATTTACAGAAAATGATTTAATTTGTTTATTGAGCGGTGAAAGAATACTACTAGATTTGGTTACAAGGACATACTGCTAGGGTAGATCTGTTGAATGCTAATCCCACTTAGTTTTATTTACCCACTAAAACTCTGTTTTAGGCAAAATCCAGCAAGGTCCGTTTTCATATTAATTTGTTCAGAATATTAGGGGTTTCAAGTTTTCATTCTTCTGACTTCAAGTATTTCCACAACTTTCTTCTTTTGTAAGCTTACCGAGAAAACAATCTTATATTAAGAGAGTCTATTGCCTTGATAAATAAACGGTACCAGAAACTGGCACATACTTACTCACAAACATATTTAAATTACTAAACAGATTCACAGTGACTTGTAGGGTGGGGTAGGAGAGTTTTTTTTATTAAAGTTGGAGATTAACTAATAAATATTATTATTATTATCTAGAGAGAAAACTATTCGATCGATTTCAAACAAATTTGCACCAAACACGTCAATTAGGACTTTATAGATGCACGTAAAAAGGTTTTGAAAAATTTTGAAAAACAACCCCCTTTATGGCCAAAAAAACCCCAAAAATCAGTTATTATTATTATTATTAGCTAAACGAGAATTTTTAGAAAGATGCGGGTTTCTGTATATGGTAGGGCACATTAAAGGCTACAAATTAGCCAAATTTTATCAAAATCGTTAGAGCCGTTTTTTTATAAAAAAATAATAACTGATTTTTTGGGGGTTTTTTGGCTAAAAAGGGGGTTGTTTTTCAAAATTGTTCAAAACCCTTTTTCGTGCATTTATACAGGCGTACTGGACATGTCTGGTGCAAATTTGGTTGAAATCGATCGAATAGTTTTCTCTCTAGCTTTGTATACATACAGACATACAGACATACAGACATACATACAGACATACAGACATACAGACATACATACAGACATACATACAGACATACAGACAGACATTTTGTAAAAATCACTTTTTTGGACTCAAGGGGTCCCAAAACGGATATTTCCACAAAAATCTCAACATCGATTTTTTTTGCGATCACTATACTTTCTCTATACTATAGTATAGTGAGAAAGTAATTTTTGCGATCACTATACTTTCTCTATACTATAGTATAGTGAGAAAGTAAAAGTGCAAATTGACCACTATAACGAAACTCGCCATAACCAAACTAACCATAACCACTATAACATAACTCACTATTCTTACTATAAACTCAATAACAAAACTAACTTATATCAAAGTATATAACAATAAATATAATACTTAACGCTTTTTATTTTGATACATCATTCAAGAGATATGAGATTAAATTTGTAGACTGAGCAGCTTACATGGACTGCCATACCTATGGGTAGATGGGGCCACAACCCCCCCCCCCCCCCCCCCCCCCCCCCCCCCC
>JAGFPH010004876.1:72216-84597 GCA_018207615.1 Philaenus spumarius | reverse complement strand
AACTATAACAAATGTAACCAAACTCACTATAACCAACTTCACTATAAGCGCTAGTTTACTGAGATTTATTCTAATTTAACATCTTTATACAATGTCTTTAATCTGTGATAGAGCTCGCAAATTAATCAATTACTGTACTTTCAGTGACAAGGATTCTCCTCGTTCACACCAGTCGTGATGCTGCAGTTCGCTGTGCCATTGCTAGTCTCTGTGTGTCATGCCGGAGGAAGTTTCCACATAACTCATGTCAAGACACCAGGATGTAAAATGTCACTACAATGACAAAATAACAATAAAATGTAAGTTATGAGTTGTTGAAATCTTAAATTGCATTTTATGAAATCCTACGATATGTTACTTAATTTCAACTGTTTAAAATTACAACAGTTTTAAAATGAAAAACATTACATTCTAAACTTCTGAAGCATCTGAACCAGTTAAGAATAAACTAACGAAAACACGGATTTATTTATTTTAGTTTATCTGTTGATTACGAACAACGAAGACAAAACAATTTCAGTAAATACAAAAAAATATCCTGCCAGACAGACTGCAGTTTTATAATCTAATATACTAACGAGGGCCAACATTGTTTGCTGACTTTTATCTCAGCGATCTTTGATCTTTGTGCTTCACTCTAAATTCGGTTTATGTTTTTTCCTTAATTATATTTAATACTTTAAAACGTAACTTTTCTCTTCTTGACCTTAATTACTTGAACGCTTCAGTATTCTCAGGAAGTTTTATCTTTTTGTAGGGCACGAATATAAAACATTATTATTTCCACAGCAAGCTGTACCTTCTTAGTCAGGTTACTTTAGTTAAGTTGGCCACTGTATTTACTTTACTTATCAAAAATATCTACATGAAATGAGATATAGGTGGCTGAGTAAGGTAGTGTAACTGAAACATTAGAATATCATCGTGTTTGTACACCAGTGTGCCCAAATTTTTCCTTGCTTATTTCACCACCTTTAGTACAGCAATTTTATTGAGTAAGTTTATAGTGATCCAAAATACTCAACTAAAGATAAACTAAAATTAACTTACTCCTAAAGGTATATTTACGTACATTAAAAATTAACAGCACCAATGATTTTCACCGGCCTAACCAACTCTTGTATTTGTATAAATCTTTCAAATTATATTTTACACTTTTTACTTTGATACATCATTCAAGAGATATGAGCCCCTTCGGTTTGTATGCATTATCATTTCAGATGGTTACCTAACCAAGGACGTCGCTATAGAGGGGGGCGTCACCCCCCACCTCCAATAATCTTAAAATCCAAAAAGTTGGGAAATTTGAGATTTTGAAAAAGTTGGAATTTAGAATTTTGGATTAAATTGCACGAAAAATTCCTAAAAAACTCCAACTTTGGGTTTGGGTTTCGAAAGTTTTTGTTTTTAATTACCAACATTTACAAATAACAAGCAAGTTTACAAATAACAAGCAAGTTATAATTTCCAATCCAAAAATGTTGGGCAAATCCAAATATTTCTGTACCAAATAAATACATTGTCTTCTTTTAAATGATGTTCTGGGAAATTTAGTTCCAACCGTTGATATTGTGTCAAAACTTACTGTCATTGACATGATATGTCATGCCCTGCTCCAGGACGCCAGACTAGTTTTGCCAGATTGGGGTTTTTCCCAAAATGGGAAAATTTTTAAGTTTGCGGCAAAACTTGGGGAAAATATGGGGAATGTTTTTCAATAATGTGATGAACATGTTAAAATTCTTGTAAAATATTAAAAACTCTTAAAGTACTTAATATAGCACACCTGCAGTGTTAAAAACCCTCCTTAGAGAAGTCCATTTTTCAAAAAAAAAAAAATTCGAGGGTGAGCCTCGAGGGCCCATCTTCACTGGGATTTATTCCACTCAATATAACCCAGAGCCCGCTTCTGCGCGTTTGGAACCACACACAAATGTTGGGAAATATGGTCAAAATTGTTGGGAAATCTTAGATTTTGCTCCCCCCCCCCAAATAAGTTGTTCTAGCAACGTCTCTGTGGCTAACTGCTAGGAAACATTGCACCTATATCTGTCACTAGAAAGCAGGGCGCAGCAGCTAACCTGTACAACATGCTCTTTTTGCGAATCGAAGAAGTCTTCATAAACCTTCTCGTCAAAGAACTGGAGTCAGATATTAACCCAGAAGTTGTTGCCTCAACATAAAACATGATAAGTTTTAGATGAATATCCAGGCCACCAATCGAACGTTTTCTCTTAAATTTTTTTTTCATAATCTCTTAATATGTCTAAAATTGACTCCAGGTCCGTTTTTTGTCAGTTTATCAGAAAACTTATCCTCTTCATGTCCTAGAATCCTAACCAGGCTTACTTCCTGGTTTTCTCATAAAATTTTCCCAAATCTCTTGACTTCGTGCCCCAGCTCCATTTTTGTCATTTTATCAGAAAACATATCCACTTCATGTCCTAGAATCCAAATCAGGCTTACGTCCTGGTTTTCTCATACCATTTTCCCAAATCTCTTGACTTCGTGGCCCACCTCCGTTTCTTGTCAGTTTATCAGAAAACTTCTCCCCTTCATGTCCTAGAATCCAGACCAGGCTTACTTCCTGGTTTTCTCATAACATTTTCCCAAATCCCTTGACTTCGTGCCAAAGCGGTTCTTGTCAGTTTATCAGCAAACTCATCCCCTTAATATCCAATAACCCAAACCAGTCTTACTTACATACATCTTGACAATTGGTTTAGCACAGGCATTCCTAAATAAATTCGAGAATGGTTTTGGGGACATAATAGTCTTCATAGCTGCTTTACTTTCAAAGCATATTTTGCTAATTTCCTAAGACCACAATTTGTTTAGGAATACTGTATCATTTCGCCAGTGGCTCTTATTCCTGTGCAAGCACTCTATTCCATATGCAAGAGTATCCAAGCTCCAGTATCCTTGTATGTTTTGGACATGTCTATATACAATACGAACTAGTTTGCCAACAGATTCAACCGATTTTGCAGCCAGTCTTCCTGACCAGGAAAGATTTGCTGTTGAAGATGTATCTTAAAGTCATTAGTCGTACCTTTTTAAATAAGGGATACAGCTCCAGTGCTTTGCTTAGGCACTCATAGTTTGTCTAGTGGTTACACACGATGTTGATCTACGAAGTTTAATCTCATTGCTGCCATGTTTGTAGCCTTTTCGCTTATCCTTTAAACGTTTGATAATAATTAATAAAGATAATGTTCAGCATACACAAGAATTACATTTTTGTCATTCTTAAATGTCTGCCATTTGCAAAATAAATTTTTTTACTGCCATCTTTAAGTAAAAATGTTTGAAAAACTACGAACTAAAGGTATAGAACACAACCTGAACACAGATTGTCACAAGTAGTGCGGCATATATCTTTATTGATGCACGAGTAACAATCATTAATTTATACAATGGTTAGTTAAACAATGGCGGACATACAAAACGAAATCGGTTTAATATTTTAAAAGGTCGTATGGGGAAATCTTCAGTACCTTACACCTTGCAAAATTTGATGTTATGATGAGTTTAGAAAATTTTTACCTCCATCTTGAATGTAAATTTATCTTATCTTCTAAAGCGAGAGATAATTGTTTGTCTGCTAAATGGATCTGGAATCTCCGTCTAAGGATTTTTGATTTTTTGATTTTATATTAGGCTTTTGGCCACGAGAAATCGATTGGAAATGGTCACCAGTCTGGGAAAATTCGTTTTCTACGTCTTTTTATTAAATTAAAAAGTGAAATTTGTCCATTTTAAACAATACAAAGCACAGCTGATGCAAATGTTTTCAATGCCATTACAATAATCATCTGCTTTCTTTTAAACTGTATATTTTATTAGAGGTAAGCCTAATGTTGTATCTATTTATAGTTACCATGGCAACGAATACATAATAAACATACCCTTTATTTAGTTGTTTAATGTTATAGGCCAAACCAAAACGATGTTCACGGAAATTTGCAATAATAGTAGTTATTGACGTGAGCGAACTAGGCCCTAGGAATAAATCGATATTGAAATAATACTTTAATTTAGGCCTGACTTATTTCTGAGGCATAGCGTTGAGATTGTGGTTAATCCTTTAAACTGTATTTTTATTACAGGTAAGCCTAATGTTGTATATACCGTTTATTTAGTTGTTTAATATTATAGGCCTAACCTCAAAACTCAATAATCCAATATTTATTATTTAAATCATAGCCCTGCTTATAATTGAGCTTTAGCTCGGTCTCCAGGTACTTTTTTTAATACGAAGATGGTTATGCATTGCATGATTCATTTTGAAGTTGTAAAAGAAAAACATCTGTTGGAAACTTCTCATGTATTTACAAATAAAGACCTCTTTAATAAATCGTTTTATGAAATGTCTTGAATAATTATCTTTATTTTAACATTGTTATTGCCTTCCTATTATTTTAATTATATTCAATAATTTACTTTATCATGTAAATCAATATCAAAAACTTTTATTGTAAAAATTACTTCTCAAAATATATATATATATATTTTTAAATATATTTAAAATGATTTTGATATTACGATACACAGTTTTCACAATCTTGCTATTTAAAAACATTCAAGTTTCATTTTTAAACTTAAAATTTACTTTAAAGTTCAAAACGGTAAATCTAAAACGGCCTAATAGTATAGATTTTTAAAATCTATACTATTATATAAAAATCTAATGGTGTCTGTCTGTGTGTTACTCAATCATGTAAAAACTGCTGGATGGATTTGAATGAAATTTGACACATATATAGACCTGGCTAGAATTTATTTAGATGTAAGGGTTGAAACAACCCCTAAAACAATAAATATTTATTATTATACTTCCATTAAGACTAGAGAGGTGGAAATTTGTACATTTATTTCTTACAAGATATATATAAAGAGTAAACCATATTTGTATTTTTTAGCGTACTGTTAAGGGGTGAAAATGAAACAACCCCTAAAATAATACAAATTAATTATTATACTTCCCATTAAGCTAGAGAGCTGGAAATTTGTGCATTTATTTCTTACAATACATATACTATGTAAATTATATTTGCATTTTATAACGTGCTGCTAAGGGGTGAAAATTTAATAACAACCCCTAAAACAATAAACATTTATTACTATGCGGCGAATCTTTGGATCGTGTGCGAAGCCACGGATACCTGCTAGTTCATCATAAAATACAATTGTGCATCGCATGAGGCACTACAAATGTATTTTACCTTTTTCCCACCCTGAAAGTTTAAATAATTTTTTTAGCGAATTTCCATTGGAAAGATGAGCTATTGCACTGACTTTGGAGTAGTCAATCATCATGGCCCTGTGTGTTTGCAATCTAACGGCCTCGTTTTTCGTCCGATGTGGTCCAAATTTGGTACACACGTTGGTTTTCTAAGTCGCTCAACACTGTTCGTTAGCCAAATAAGTCCATCAACCGGAAGCATTTTTTTTTTGCGGTGTTTGGAGATTAAATATAGGAGATTATTCTGCACATTTTGTTGTTTTTACACGACCTTATATCTGGTCTGGTTCCCCCAAAATCGTCCAAAACCTAAAATACCATAAACATGATTTTACCGTAGAGCAGCTTGTGTCAAGAGCCCAACGGTCGGGGTGCAAACTCGCGAAGCTATTTTGTCCCCTGCTAGTGAAGCGAAGCAGTCTAAAATCATAGGCCACAATGTCGAGGCCCAAACTAGAAAAGCAGTGCGTGAGTCGATGTTGGAGGCTGAGGTGCAAATAAATTATACTTATATAGGGTGTCCCCAAACTCTCTGGACCCCTTTTGTGGATATGTTCCTGCGATTCAGACAAACATATTTCACAATATAAACATGGGGCTATGGTGCTTATTTTTTCGTCTGTCTGTATGTTTTTTTTTATATAAAACTCTTAATATTTTTGGACGTAGAAAAGATATTGTTCTGAAACTTTGTATACCTATTTGTTGCTAAACCTTTTTTCACTGTAAGAAAAATTAGAACGTTATTTTAAATATTTTCAAAATGGCGCCGGTTTATAATTTTTAATGTCAAATATCTCAAAAACCGCTAACTTTACAAAAAAATTACAAGAAAAAAAATTTACTTTTTTAATGACAAACACAATGGTTTTCTTATTTTATCTGTAGCTCAAAAGATAACCAAGATATTGACAAAAATAACACAAATTTATTTCTTGGTAGTTGTCATTTTGTCAACAATACCCAGAATTACTCTAGAAACCAAATATTTTAATGCGTTTTGGGTGAAATATCGCAAAATTACTATTATAGAACTGTTATTATTACTGTACAATTATTATTACTATTATTATTATTATTATAGAACTGGGACCTATTTTATTAAATTTATCTGCTAGTTTTACGTAAATTAAATTAAATTTTACATCTTAATTAACGCCCTACATATTTCAATAGGGATTCGTTTCTGTGAGAAATCTGAAACACGGGTGAAATCTTTCCCCAGCTGTAACTCTCTAACGAAGAATTTCCGGACCTATGAATATATGAACTTTTTTCGTTATTTTTTGCTAGTGGAATCATCTCAAAAAGTGCTCGGAACATTATCCAAATAACTTATTATTTTAGCGCATAATAACTTTGAAATATTTTGTTTCTAGAGTAATTCTGGTATTGTTGACAACTAAACTACCAAGAAATACATTTTTCATCACTCCGTACCGAAAGTAGCTACTTTCGATGTCAGCTGGTAGCAACGAAAACGATCGTTTCCCAAGCTCTAATTTAGAGCAAGGGAAAAACGATCAGCTGATTTTCCCTTGCTCTAAATTTGTTTTCCCTTGCTCTCAATTAGTTTTCCATTTGCCCGCTACGCGCTCTGACGTCGCTTTGCCGTTTATTCTTACAATTTATATCAGCTGTTCTTATTGTTCAAAAAAAAATTATAGATAATACAAACATGTCTACCACAAACGTATCAACTATGCAAGAACTCCAGAAAAAACTTCTAAATGAAGGAGTGAATGTCACCAACAATACCAACTGCACAATAAACATAACCTTGAACTTCTAATTGTTACGTTGTTATGTAGGCTTATTATAGTAAATTTGTTATTATAAAAAAATGTTAATTGAGAAATATAATAGTTTGCATTTTACTGAGGTTTCTTCTTCAGCATTGTGTGTATTTTTGCGTCGTGATGAAAAGTACCGTTCATAACTTGTACCAAAAGTGATTTTCCGGCACTTGCTCCAATTATTCCCGTACTCGGCTTCGCCTCGTACGTGAAACTTGGGCGCGCACCGGAAAGTGCCACTTTCGGTACTAGTAATGAAATATACTATTCCGTTTTTTTGTCTCAATATCTCTGTTAATCTTTGAGCTACAGACAAAATAAAATCACCATTGTGTTTGTCATTAAAAATTCAATGTTTTTGTCTCTTGTATTTTTTTTTTTGAAAATATTTAAAATAATGTTCTAATTTTTCGTACAGTGATAAAAGGTTAAGCAAAAAATAGGTAGGCCTATACAAAGTTTGAGCTCAATATCTTTTCTACTTCCAAAAATATCACGTATTTTGTAAAAAAAAAAACATACAGACAGATAGACGAAAAAATAAGCACCGTAGACACATGTTTATATTGTGAAATATGTTTGTCTGGACCCCAGGAACATATCCACAAAAGGGGTCCAAAGAGTTTGGGGACATCATGTATATTTCGAACCATAGGCTATTCAATGTCCCAAATAGTTGGTTGAAACTCTAAAACATATAAACTTAATTTTTTAAATTCGCTCAACTCACGTCAGCGGTTCAGCTGCGTGGCAAATTTTTTGTTTGTATTTGAGTTTCCTAACCCCTTTCCAAATTTCGACAGGTATTTTATGGTCACCCTGTATATATTAGAAATAATATGGAAGATGGATGTGAATAGTTCCATCAGTATGTCTGTAAATAAATCTAAGACGTCTGAATAAGTCATTTATTCCGAACCCATCTAAAACTCAGACGATCACATCGGGCAGTCTGTTACCAACTTAACAAAACTTAAAGTTCTAAACTTAGATACAGATTAAGTTACAACTTATTCGTAAAGTGGAATCAGTTCGCAACAATGCTTCCGCAGAGACTACTCGAGGAAATGGGTTTCTAGGGCTGAGAAATGATTTATTGATATTTGCTGTAACGAGTCGACATTTTGACCTATTTAAAAAATGAAAAATCCAGCAGAATAAAACGTATCTAGTATATTACATGTACTTTAGTTTGCTCCGAATATAGTTTATTATAGTTTACACTGAAATTATAAAGGAAGGAAGTTAATTCGAAGTGTTCTCAAATATTATTCAATTAAACTTCACCTTAAAGTAATACATATATTTTCACAAAACGTAACAGAGTATAAAAAGTGATCAAAGTGTTCATTAAATTCGCGTTTTTTACTGTTTTATCAATTTATTTCTTTGACCAAATTCTATACAGTGTTCATAAAATCCCTTACACATCTTCATTTTATTTTTGTTACTGAAAATACGAGAGGTGTTCAATAAGTAAAGAGATAAATAGGCTTAGTGTTTTATTATACAGTATATAGGTAAAACTTTTCTATTTTTCAACATAATCCCCTCCCCCCCTACATTCATACACCTTTTCCATCGTCGTACCAGCTTTTTATGCCTTCAGCGAAACATTCTTTACTTAGGCGTCGAAGCCAGACTAGCACCGCTTCATTTTTTTCAAATCTCTTACCTAGCAAAAATTCTTGCATAGGTCCAAACAAGTGAAAATCTGATGGAGCCAAATCAGGACTATAAGGGAGGGTGAGGTAGGACTTCATACTTCAACCTTTCAATAGTTTCCAGTGTTTCATAAGCTTTGTGCGGGCAAGCATTGTCTTGGAGAAAAAGCACTCCCTTAGGCCTACTCTGCAAACCCCGTCTCTTACTCAGAATTGTTGGCTTCACTTTTGCTTTCAGTTCTTCCCTGTAGTACTGCCCATTAACAGTGCGCTGAGTTTCCAGGTAGTCACAGAAAATTGGACTATTAAAGTCCCAAAAAATGGTAAGTATGACGTTTCCAGCTTTTGGTTGGGTTTTGAATTTTTTCCTTACTGGAGAAGACGCATGTTTCCACTCCATACTTTGGCGCTTGGACTCGGGTTCAAAGTGATGTATCCAAGTTTCATCACAAGTGACAATTCTTTCCCAAAAAGCTTCTCCCTCTACCTGATAACGTCTTTTCATTTCCTGCCAAATTTGAAGCCTGACATTTTTGTTGTTGTGTGTCAACAGTTTTAGAACCCAACGTGGGCATGTTTTGCGGTATTTCAACTTGTCTTGAATGATTGAGTGGACGGTGCCTACACTTGTGTGACGAGTTTCAACTATTTGAGCCACTGTAACTCATCGGTCTTCCTGAATAAGAGTTTCGATTCGGTTTTCAATCAAAGTATTTGCAACCTCAATGGGTCGGCCTGAACGTTGCGCGTCACTCACATTTGTTCGCCCAAGTTTGTACCGATCTATCCACGGTTTATACAACTTTTCCGATATTGTCTTTTCATTCTTGAACAAATTTCAGATGGTTTTGTTCCTTCAGAAAACAAAAATCTAATAACAGCTCGTTGCTCTTCCAAAGTGCAATCTTTAAAAGAACTTGTCATTTTCAAAACAAACGTTCAACAATGACGAAACAGCTGAATTAGAATGTTGGCAGTGTTGCCAACTCACAATATTGGTAGTTATAAAATTTCCCAGGTGATTGTTTTTGAACCTGGAAAGGTTTGTCTCTTTACTTATTGAACGACCGTCGTAAGTTAAAATTCATTATAAGTCCTACTTCTTGATCACAATAATTTAATAAATGATTTTATTTTTATTTTACCTTGCGTTTTGTGATCTGGCGTCCTTTTGGGTTGACGACCTCGGTTTCAACTACACTGAGTCATTTTCAAGTCACTTTATATAAAAATCACACTACAACAGTCACATTATTCAACAATTAAAACAATTATAATTACCGTGGTTAAACGGTTCGTCAATTCTTTTTAAAACATAAAAAGTGTGGATGCATCCTTTCGCGTACGTAGTTAAACTTGAAAATCCATTCCTACTTATTCCTGGTGCTATGTTAACTAGTTAAAATTAATTTGTAGCTCATATGTCACTGAAGATGACGATGTTGTCGTTGAAACGCGTTTGACAATTAAAAGTATTTTTGTGAGAATTTTGTTCTGTGTTTTTATTTTTATTTTCAGAAATAATATTTCTTACGAGTCAAGGACGATTTATTTATAACTAATTTTGAGTAACAAAATGAAAAATTAACGCAGTGCTGGGACTGCCGACAGAAGTGAAAATTGTCATGAATATTAATCGTAGGTTATGTTGGTTTAATCCAAAATTTGATCATTATTTTTATCTTTGACACATTTAAAATTGAAATCTATACAATAAAAATAACAAACAAATAAATGATTGTCTAAAGTCGAATAATAATAAAAACACACAATTTTAGGTTCTAACTCAGGTTCGAGAAAGGCTTACTTTATTATAATTTTCGTATCTGTTGTTTAATATTAAAGTAAAACAGCTAATTTGTATTGAAAATTTAACAACATAGTTTTAGGTTAGGCCTATACTGAACCAACACACGTTTCTTTAATGCATTTACATTCATTGCCATAGCAACCGAGTTGGGAAATCTAGATATTAAAAAAAAGAGAAAGCTTTATGTCCACTTCAGAGGTATTACCAAGTATTTTTAACGCAACTTACACAATGAGGAAGCACAATGTCAATTTTATCAGTAGCGTGACGTGACTAAACCCACGCAGTTGTTGAGTTTAAGCCTTTGAATTTACCACTGCCCACTTTATTTCGTCGATTCCTTCTTCTTTTACGATTAACTGTTACATTAAACTTCTGGTTGATGTTAGTACGTGTGTAAACCAATGAAGAAGAAGAAATCATCTACGAAATCAAAAGCGCATCACGAGTTCGTATATTTTAGCTCATTCAAAAAGTGCTAGGGGCGCTTAAAGAAATTTTCACTTCAATAATGAAGGGGATTAAAGTGGGTTTATGAACACTCTGTATGCAATATCTTTAATAAGAAAAGCATTACAGAAAATGCAAGTATAATAATATAGTTTCAAAACATACCGTCGTAAATAAATATTCAATTGCCGTATTCTAAAAAAACGACTGCCGTTTCGGCTATTTAGCCATCATCAAGTTCGTTATGCTGGAGACTCTTTTCCGTTGTCACAGAACATTTGAGAAATAAATCAATACGTCTACAAACAACAATTGAGCATGGCCTTACAGACAGAGCAAGGATTTGACAGTATACTTGTCATTCTCTCTGAGTACGTAACCCAGCCAAATCAGATTGTACTATTTAGCCAGTCACTCGTTAAATATGCTAAACCGTCACGGAGTCACAGGAATATAAAACCTATACGTGAATCATGGCACGCTGCACTCTGCCATTGTCAGACACCATCAAGATGTTTTAGAAGGCAGTAAGCGTTGTTATCATTCAAGGTAAAACATATTGATGGGAAAATTTGCGTGTGCAGTTCATCCAGGCTTAATAGTGATCTCAAAGAGTTTCAATGCGCAAAGTATTGCGTGCTCCGCACGCCAACCACCGTATTGGGAGTATTTTCAATACACAATGCATTGCGTGCTTCGAACGCCAACCCCTGTATTGGGACAATTTTCAATAAACAGAACATTGCGCGCTTCGCACGACAACCCAAGTATTGGGAGTATTTTCAATACACAATGCATTGCGTGCTTCGCACGCCAACCCCTGTATTGGAAGAATTGTCAATACACAGCATGGTGTGCTTCGCACGCCAACCCCTGTATTGGGAGTACATCCAATACACAATGCATTGCGTGCTTCGCAATGCATATACACTTTACCGTTGTTTAGCCCGTAATTGGCAAAGATGGTGCTTCCTAAAGAGGGGTCGAGAATCGTCAAAAATGCTCTAGAACGCACCGTTTTCGAGATATTGACGATTTTTGTGAAAAAACAATGAAAAATTTTCAAATCATTGCAATATAATCGATGCCGACGGAATATAACGTGTTTTTTGCATTTACAAAACATATATTTTGACCCGTCTCTCACTTATTTTACCCAATTTGTAGAAGTAAAAAATCGACTTGGGGGGGAGAGCCCCCAGGGGCATATACACTTTACTGTTGTATAGCCGAAATTGGCAAAGATGGTGAGTCCTAAAGATTGGTCGAGAATCGTCAAAAATGCTCTAGAACGCACCGTTTTCGAGATATTGACGATTTTTGGGAAAAAACAATGAAAAAGCTTCAAATAATTTGCAATATAATCGATGCCGACGGAATATAACGTGTTTTTTGCATTTAAAAAACATATATTTT